>CAESWR010001979.1:3392-16772 GCA_903171835.1 Mullus surmuletus
GCTGCAAACATCTCTCACTATCCAGCTGAGAGGCCAGCAGGTTGGAGTGTGAGGAGAAGACACACTGACGCTTATGAGGAGACCAGGAGGAGGCGGAGCTTCAGCGCTCAGCACAACTGTCACTCATAGACGCTGCTGACATGTGGCTTCACATTGTTCCTTCAGTCAGCTCATTTTAAGTGTCTTAAACTCTGCAAGAAACTTTGTAGAGACTTTTCTTCAGGTGATTCTATAATTTCTGTCGTTTCATTGTGACTGTGATCTTCAGTCGGATGCTGCGGGTCAAAGAAACTTGTCTGTGTGGTAGAAATGTTCTACCACTCTGTTGAAAATAGAAACAATTACCCCTCTGGTCACCTTCCTAAAACACATAAACTTGTAACTTCTCATGAAGGATTTGCTATGTGTACATTTTTTTGCTACTTTCACTGCATAAAGTGTTTAACCAAAGTCAGCTCTTGTCATTAGTTCAAAAGAGGCATTTGCTTTTATGATTTTAACCCTTCAAATGCCAGTTTGTTTGACGATGTACAAAACAAGCCTAAAATCAATGAAATGCCATATACCGAGTGCCAGTGACTTTTCCTGTATCAGTAATAGTAGAGTCTGGAAAATGCAATTTCTTGACAAGACCATTAATTATTATGCCTTTTTGTGTGCTGTCATCATCTGACATCATCAACATCACATTTATAAGAGAAATGTGTCAGTCTTATATTTCAGATGAGCAGAGCAAGCTTCCAAACACTCCCTTGTGAAAGCTAAGAATATGACATGAAATGATCCCGGGGCCAAAAATGGACTCATGACGTCATAGTGGAAAACATGAAACATTTCACATTTCAAGTGTTGAGATTAGAATGTAACCATTTGATCCTAAATTGCATCATTTTATACTGTAAATTATCAGAATAGAATAAAATGTGGTTTGAATGGATTTCAATTGGCCAAAAATGGCCACGAACAAAACAAATGTAACTATTTGATGTAAACAACTTATTATAGAAATATGTGAAGATCTTAAATGAAAATTTAAAAGATCAGATGAAAGTCCAGATCCTCTGCAAATTTCATTTCATGCACTACAACCCAGCCAACGTTATCGAAAAAAAGAGCATGGTGTCCAAAAAATGACACCAATAGTGACCAGAGGGTTGAATAAGACCAACAGAAGGAAAAATTTCATTTGAGTAAATTGGGGATTTTATTTCTCTTTGATGAATGAAGGAAATGACAGGAGACGTTATTTTTAAATCTATATTTTTCTCACAGAACCTGAGCAAACCTTTTTCCCCATATGGATGAATAACGTGATGTGGAAACATAAACTTTAGTAAATGATTGTCACAAACGAGGCTGCACAGATGTGACCAAAGTGTGTTTAGTGTCTGTGTGTGTTTCTAGAAGGACAGCCGCCCATTTTTCACAGAGCTAAATATAAGCAGAGGTGATGCTTCACTGACCGAGGATGAAAAGTGACTTTCAGTCCACATGATGTGACGTCAACATCTGTTCACACCTTTGAGACTCATTGAATCTCTCTGTAATGTTTCTATTGTCAATTAAACCTCATAACAATAACTGGGCATTTTTATTTCTGACCTTGAGAAAGTGAGATTGTATTTACTCGTAAAGTCTCACAAGAAGAGAAGAATAGTCGGTGTGTCAGAGACTCAAAAAGCAGAAGTAAGAAGTGAAGAGGTTTTTGTCACAGACTAAATCACTGTGATACAGCTTCAAAAGGAGAGCTGTTCCATGTTCCACAATAATACACAGCAGAGTCTCCTGCTTCTGACCGCTTAATGATCAACTGGTAATCTATAGTTGACGTGGTTTTAGAGTTGAAACGGTCTGAGGAGAATCCTGATCCATAGGTGGGTGAACTGTCAGAATGGTGAAAGTACAGAATATACTGAGGAACCCCACCAGGAGTCTGTTTATACCAGCTTACATGGGCGTAATCTATCTGAACGTTGCATCTGAGAACAGCTTCTTGTCCTGCAGAGACTGTGAGGGCTGCAGGCGTCTGGGTCAGCACTTTGGCTGCATCAACACCTGCCAGCAGAAAAACACAGCAGTGAGAAGCTGAGGGCTGAAGATGTTTGTGTGGAAGGAATGAGAAGAAGAAGATCTTACATGTCAGAGCAGCCATGAGGATGCAGAGGCTCCCCAGCATGGTGTCAGCGTGTGCTGCAAACATCTCTCACTATCCAGCTGAGAGGCCAGCAGGTTGGAGTGTGAGGAGAAGACACACTGACGCTTATGAGGAGACCAGGAGGAGGCGGAGCTTCAGCGCTCAACACAACTGTCACTCATATATGCAGCAGACATGTGGCTTCACATTGTTCCTTCAGTCAGCTCATTATTGTCTTAAAATTCATATGAAACGCTTTAAGCAGAATCTTATAAAAAAAGATAAAAAACTCTTTTTTTCCTTTAATGGACTGAGAAAATGAAAAGAAACATTATTTTCACGTCTGGCTTCGCATGTTTCCTTCAGTCATTTCATTCTAATGGTCTTAAACTTTGCATGAAGCGCTTTAAAAAAAACTTTTCTTCAGGTGATTCAATCATTTCATTATCACTGTGATTGTAAGTCAAGAAAAAGTGTTTGTGTGTAGAAAAGTTCTCCTACTCTGTTAAAAGTAACGGATATGAGAACAAGAAAAATGTCAATCGAGTGAGATTTTTTATTTCTATATCTATAATTACTTTTCAAAACCTGGGCAAATCTTTTTCCCTACATAGATGAATGACGTGATAGGAAAAAACTATCTTAATTTGATAATTGTCACCAATGAGGCTGCACAGACGTGACAAAAGTGTGTGTGTGTTTCCAGTCAGACAGCCGCCCATTTTTCACAGAGCTATAAATAAGCAGAGGTGATGCTTCACTGACCGAGGATGAAAAGTGACTTTCAGTCCACATGATGTGACGTCAACATCTGTTCACACCTTTGAGACTCATTGAATCTCTCTGTAATGTTTCTATTGTCAATTAAACCTCATAACAATAACTGGGCATTTTCATTTCTGACATTAAAGACTTGTTGAAGAAAGTGAGATTGTATTTGCTCGTAAAGTCTCACAAGAAGAGAACAATAGTCGGTGTGTCAGAGACTCAAAAAGCAGAAGTAAGAAGTGAAGAGGTTTTTGTCACAGACTAAATCACTGTGATACGTACTCAGAAGCAGACGTGTCCCATGTTAGACAATAATACACAGCAGAGTCTCCTGCTTCTGACCGCTTAATGATCAGCTGGTAATCTATAGTTGATGTGGTTTTAGAGTTGAAGCGGTCTGAGGAGAATCCTGATCCATAGGTGGGTGAACTGTGAGAATGGTAAAAGTACAGAATATACTGAGGAACCCCACCAGGAATCTGTTTATACCAGCTGACTACTCTGTTGTCATCTCTCTGAACGTTGCATCTGAGAACAGCTTCTTGTCCTGCAGAGACTGTGAGGGCTGCAGGCGTCTGGGTCAGCACTTTGGCTGCATCAACACCTGCCAGCAGAAAAGCACAGCAGTGAGAAGCTGAGGGCTGAAGATGTTTGTGTGGAAGGAATGAGAAGAAGAAGATCTTACATGTCAGAGCAGCCATGAGGATGCAGAGGCTCCCCAGCATGGTGTCAGCGTGTGCTGCAAACATCTCTCACTATCCAGCTGAGAGGCCAGCAGGTTGGAGTGTGAGGAGAAGACACGCTGAAGCTTATGAGGAGACCAGGAGGAGGCGGGGCTTCAGCGCTCAGCGTAACTGTCAATCATAGAGTTTTATCGTAGAAACTTTACCGGGTAAAGTACAGCAGCATGTCAAATTGACTAAATAATAATAATTGTTTCGTATTGTTTCGCTTTGCATTGTTGTTACACCTTCGTATCTTAATAGATCATCATCATCTCTCACCCCACACAGAAAAATCCAAAAACAAACAAAAAAAGCTTAACATTATCAAAAACAGGATTCATCGTGTCAAAATTTGTTTTTGCTAGAATATGGATTTATGCATTTGATCATGAGGACTTCTTGTTGTTATTCTGCTTTTATCATGAATTAGTATTTTTCTCTTTCACTCTCTCCTGTGAGAGCAGCACATGCTTATACAATGTAGCCAAACGAGGTGGCTTTGCCTTTGCTTTGGTGTCATTTTAAACCTGGACGCATAAAAGTATGAGGAGAAAACCAGAGCCATATTGTGGACTTGGGTCTGTCCATGTGCGATTGAACACCAGAATAAATTGAGGAACCCCTCCTGGAATTTGTTTATACCAGCGAACACCATCGGTTGTGTCATAGCGACAGTCAAACGTGGTGGTCTGTCCGGCCCTTACCATCACAGCGGGGGGACTCAAATGCTAGTCAATTTGGAGTGTGGCTATAGTCGCAGTCAGTGGGCCTCCTCACGTGTCAGAGCAGCAACAAGCGTGGATCAGCAACATGGCGGCAGCGACCTTCTGCGAGACGTGGAGAGTGTGAGGACAAGGACGGCAATTTAAGACAACACTGAGACCGAGAGTTTGTCACTGGAGGCGGAGTCTGTGACATTCACAGTGCGTGTGAGACACTTACTGGTCTCTTTAATGCCATGACAAACTGCATTTTGTATGTAATGCAATCCAGTTTGCGTGATTCTCTTTACTTTAACCTTAATAAAGCATTAACTGAATAACCGCAGAGACAATTAAAACATTCCAGGCAATGACAGTCCTCTCTAGTTTCATAGAGAGCTCACACTTGACCGCTTCATTTACATCATGGAGCTACAGAGGAGGAAGAGAGCTGCAGGTGCATCCTGGGATGGGAGGCCAAAGGGAGGGGAGAAGTGACGCCCTGCTGACTCTGGGCGGAAACTCGGTTTCGGTGCACTTTCTGACTCATCACAACGGCACATTCTTAAGTGGAAAGAGTTAGACATGTGGCTGCTGTTTAGAGAAATTTGCATGCTTATAATCTCCTTTTCTTTTTGTGGTGAATTGGCGGGAATCCATTTATTTAACGTTTCAATTATTTGCAGATAGGAGCTCCTGATTTACATGAGGCTGAAAATAGCGAGAACCCTGTTGAAGAGAGAGAGGGAAAAAAAGATCTCAAACCCTGTTTGTGCGTGACTTCTCTCTTTGTAATTCGAACAGTAATGTGCTGCTGCTCCCTGGTGTGATCTCAGCAGCATTCGCAGTTTTATTTGGCTTCACATTGTGTTGAGGAATCATGGGGTCAACAGGCCTGTTATGACCTCAGACAGGTCAAAACACTTTCCTGTGATCTATCAGTTGCGGTTCACAGCCTCAAACTGGTGGTTTAATCCCTGACCCGCTCTTAAAGTGAAACACCAGCAGACATTTGTGTGTTTTTATTGACTTGAAATGACACAACAGAGCACAGGCTGTGAGGTCACTCTTCTTATCAAGCACTGGTCCGACCTGAAAAACAGACGGTCCGCGTCAGTAAGGAAACATCAGAGTTCTATTTATTCCACTTTTCAATTAATGGACACTCACCTGTTCTCAGCCGGCCATGATTTGCTTGACAAAAGCTGAAATACAAATACACATGCACACGGTAAAGGAAATATAATCCATGGTACATAGTGAGATACAGCTGGCGTACTGGACCATTAGCAACATAAAACCTTCTTCATTAGTGCTTACTAATCAGTGCCTGTCATGAAAAACAGTGTATCACATGAAATTTGTGTCTTACATTCATAGTTAATACATCCGTTGGCATCTTCTGCTCCTGCCAGCAGCTTGTCCACTTCCCCCTCTGTCATCCTTTCCCCTGATGATGGAGACAACATGGCCTAACTGGATGTGACCTTCCAATCATCAATATGTATTCATTAAAAATATCTAGCAATGCCATGATTAGTGAATGAGGTTAAGTGCGGTCATGTGGAATATAAAAAAGCTCTGACAGGAGCACTGAGAATGGTGATCATACCCAGAGTGACAAGAGCGTGTCTCAGCTCAGCACCCATCACCGTGCCATTTCCTTCCTTGTCGAAAACCCGTAGACCCTCCACAAAGTCCTCGTACGTCCCCTGTTCATCGCGTACAGAGAGATGCCTTGCGTTAAAATATCTTGAAAACCTCCCCCAAACTTGGTGAAAGTTTCATCTTACTTTGTCTTTGGACTTGGCCACGTGCTGCAGCATTGGCAGGAAAGTCTCAAAGTCCAGCAGCTTACTGTCCATCTCTATTCAGGGGGACAAAAGAAGTACTTTGTACATTGTGATTTGTTTGGCTGATAAAATACAATCACAAGAAGTAATGGGGTAGACAGACACTTAAAGCAACAATGTGCAACTATTTTTTCTAATCATAAATAATTAAATGGTTCTACATCACACACCACCATCTGTGTCTTCCACCAACTTGACTGTGTGTGACACAGGTGGCAACTTAAGTGTCTGGAGAATTCAAATTTTGCTCAGGTCATTCGACTACAGTGGCAGCTTTTCCACTCAGATCTCAATCAGCAGAGGCAACAGTTGCTCAGAAAAGTTGCATATTGTGTGTGCGTGTATGGCTGTATGCACCTTCAGGTTTGGGTCGTCCCAGCACTCGGAGGACCTCGGCGTTGGTGGGGTTTTGTCCCAGAGCTCTCATCACATCCCCGCACTGCGAGAAGGAGATCTTCATCTTGTTGTCAGGAGTTCTGTCAAACAGCTGGAAGGCCTCTTTGAACTCTGCCGACACATCGTGAAGTTAGCGTTGGTTCTGGACCTGATTACTAATTTTGGGGCTCAGTGCGAGAAAGAATACAATCTATGTGTGTGTGTGTGTGTGCTTTTACCCTCAGTCTGATCATCTCCAAACTCAATCTGAAAAATCGGGAAAAATATTTAGTGAAGTTACATGGTTGTGATTTTAGAACCGTTTGGACCAGAAATATTTCCTTTCTGTATTGTTAGTTGAGTAGGATGTCTTTTTGTCATAGATAAAGTTTAAGAGATAAGAACATTTTTGAAAAGAGACCTCTCCTTATATTGTCCGAAACAAAGCAATTCAAAGTATGAAAGTTGCATCAAAAAATGCCACATATCAAACTCGAAGGTTCTGCAGAGGGCTAACATTTCTCCATCAAGACAAACAGAGAAACTGACCTTGATGCTGAGTGGGTCAAAGTCCTGCTCTTTTGCAGGTTCTGGTTCTGGAGAGGCTTTCGGCGCTTCCTTCTTTTGTTCGGCTTTCTTGGGGGCCATGATGGGCACGGAGTGGAGGCATAAAGAGATAGCGAGGAAGAGAAAGCACAGGAGCTTCTTCTCTGAGTGGGCTTAAGTACTCAGCACACTCCGAGTCCATCTCACCCATTTATGGTCAGAGAGGCGAATTAACTAATGGATGAACCCTCGCAGGATCTTGACTGCAGAGAGATAAACTCCAAATAGATCTGAGACAAATTCCGCAATCCTCCTCTGATCCCACATAGAACACATGTCTTGTTAGACCGCCTTAAATAGTAAATATCGTGAGTTCTTCACTCAGATCACCTTAAATAGAACACTGCTGGCTCTTCTTAAAATGTGGGTAATTTGCCACTTTCAGCTCCTTTCGAGATATTGAATCGTTGACCATTCAAAGAGATTTTCCTTTCTCAGTGACTGTCATGAAGTTATTTAATGAAAAACAGCTTCATTTTGGCAGACACTTTTCCCCTGGAAGCGAATCTTGTTGAAAGCCCTTCTAGTAGTTTCTTTTTGGTTGTACCTTCTTGCTTCCCCCAGCGGAGGGCAGCATCCGACTGACCTCCAACGGACGCACTGACTTGTCGCTCATATTTGATGTTCACTGCAGAGTTGTTTTGTAAAGTAGGCCGAATCGTCAGCAGAGAATGCAGAACCTTTGCGGCCACGGGAAATCCTCCCATCCGGACGAATGTGTCAAGACCCCCCCAGTGGATTTTACAATGTGCTGTGGAGGAGTCTGACGGCCTCCGTGGCTCTCCGATCAGCTCTCCACTTCTAACGGAAACCAACCCTTTATCGGGATCTGACAGGTTCACTCGAGGTGACCGCTTTATACCATCAACACACTTGCCAGGTCAACATCAGCTGGTGCTCTGGTGACAGTTCAGCTTAGTTCAAACCCAAACCCCCAAACCCCTCCTAAACTCCTGCTTGAACAATGACCCTTCTCTTGTATTTGGATTTATAATATGTAAATTCTGGATCTTTGCTCGGCTGAGGCTTTGAAGGCCATGACTGTTAGTTTTTTAAGTTATACGCTGTGTGACATCATCATCAAGTGCCTAGTAGCTACACATCTGGAGGAGGTTTACTGAACTGCTGTGTATATGAAATCGTTTTTGGTGGCAGTGAAATCCAGTGGTACATAAATAAATCATCTATATAGGTGAACAAACTCCATTCATGTTGATGAAAGACCAAAGAAGAAGCCAGACCCCCCCGTCCCCTGCCTCCTCTCCCTCCTCTTCCTCTCGCTGGTGTAATCAAATGTTGAATCTGCCCGTGTTGGACTGATCTGGGTTTTCACAGGGAGACATCCAGGGTCATCCTCATCACACATTAATCTGCAAAACTGATTTTCCGAAATGGGGCGGAAGATCCATGACATTTATTTCTTGTCACTAAAAAACGGATCTGCTTGGTTTAAGGAAGTGGAAAAAATGTCAATCAATCTTTAGACTTTGAATTACCCAAACGTTGAAAGAGAATACTACTAATAATAAAGGATCTATTCTTCAAATTAATTAAAAATAAGAAATTTTTAACAATTAAATATAAATATTTCAACAGATCATTGCTTTATTTCCATGCTCTTATCTGAATCTTGATGTTGTTGATTGCCTCTCTTTGTGTCTTAAAAAGATAAGGATATTAATTTCCATGATGAGCAAATCCACAAAAAAAAGGCCTGATGGGAAATGATGAACATGTGACTTTGTGAGTATGTGTGTGCGTGTATGTGTCTGTGTGTTTGTGTGTGTGAGAGATGACACAGTACCTGACCTCTCAGGTTTCAGTCAGGGAGGCGAAGCAAGGCGAGGCCAGAAGACACCAGACAGACAGACAGAGAGAGAAAGTGAGAGACAGACAGAGAGAGTGGGAGAGCAAGAGAGAGAGTGAGAGTGAGAGAGAGAGAGACAGGCCGAAAGACAGACAGACAGACAGACACGCTGCTGAGACTTCGGATGTTTACTGGAATTATTTTAGAATAAATAGATCGACCAAACCAGGTAAGACTGAGCCATCATTGCTTAGGAAGCCTGAGGGAACAGTCAGGTTGTGTGAGGAGCCTTTTTAATCTCCAAACTTTGGTTTTCAATTGCTTTTATTTATGCTAAAATTATGAATGTTTATTAGAAGCACTGGATAGCCATAGATATTCACAAAAGATTGATTTCCTTGATTTCCTCTGAGAGCAGAATAAGCAGTGACATTGAAATTTTGTGTGCAGATAGTACGAGGTCAGTTTGATCTGTTTACTGTACTCTGTTGTTTTATAAAACTTTGATTATAAAGCCACATTCTCATCAAGACATTTTATTTGAATATTTGTGCATAAACTACCATTTAAAGTTGAATTTAAAACTCCTCCAGTTTGACCTGATAACATGGAAACCACCCAAACCAAACTGTAAACAAATCCTTTTTAGGGTAAATCTTGCTGACCGACTACATTGTTCATGAAAGACTCCATGCGCTGTTCACGTCATGATATTTGGGGAATTTCCTGTGCTTTTTTTTTTTTTGAGCTTATGCATGGATTTATTATCTCTGCGTGTATTGCGTTGTGCAGCAAACCCACCGTGCTGCTGTTACAGTGATACTCCCTCTTGCCACACTGATTTAACTCTGTGTCTTGTGATATCAGCTGATCTGCGTCCTGGGAATCATTCAAAGTGTCCCTTTCCCCCTTGGAAAGCTTCGGTTTCTGTGTAAACTCACAGTTAGACAAGCAGTCACTCTCACAGCAGGTAAACTGTGGACACAGTGCAAACCCTGCAGACACCCAACACCCAACAAGCTGTGACTTCCAGGTGACGGCACGTTGCTGCAACGCTATATATTCTTAGAGACCTTACTGAACGTTTTCCCATGTCAAGCTAAAACACCTGTAGTACCAGCGATCACTTGCCAATTAAGTCACACCATGGGTTAAAATAACTGCACAAACACTGTTGAATGCAAAAGGATTTAAACATGAATGCCTACACCTGGCATGGACATACTCACAAGCATGTACTTCACTTGTTCTTTTCTTCTTCTTTCATTTTGAGTACTACTTTATTGAACTAGTAAGAGCAAAAACCGGTACAAGTAAATGGCGAAAGAACCAACCAGCCTAGTTGAAAATAGAAGATGGAGTTGATGTTGATACTCAGTGGCAGCCATGTTGTATGCAGGTTAGCACTGCTCTGCTACATTATCCTGCTAAATGAGACTGTGGCAGACTTTTAATAGTGCCAAAGAGTGATTCATTAGCTCTGTGACGAGGCCCATGTTGGGTTTTATAAGACTGACTGGATTCGACGTGTTGGGGTTACCGTTCAAGATAAGCCAGCAGACTCAGTATTTATAGGCTAGCTGGTTGTGTTGAACGAGCTGATCGGGGATCACATATTAACAACTGTTGCCACCAACAACTGCTGCAGTTTAAATTAGCTCAGTGTGGCTGTGGCCAGGCTAACCGCTAACTGAGCAGGGTCACCCAGAAAGGTTAACAGCCTGCCAAAGGAAATAGCATTTAGCTAGCTGGATTAGCACTGCTCGCGTCAGTTTAGTATGTATTATATAAGACGGACCATCAGGTCGCGACAGGAAAGCTTTAATATCAGTGGATTATCACACATATCTTGTGGCTGATGCTGTCTGTGCTGCCGAAATGAGTGCCTTGAACTTATCGCTAGCAAGCTTTAGCACTGAGCTAACATATGGCTGTTGAATGCAATTAACAACTTTTGTGGCCCGAATATGCTGACTGTATAATAATATCTCATGTTCATATCATCATTATATAAACACACATGAAAATTCTATATTGCGTCGTAAACTTGTGGTACAACTAAGTAGAATTTTCATGTTTTCCCAATGAACAATGATGAAAAATGAATACATGTCTACTTTGTGCCCTTTGTGTCAGAAACAACTCCCTCAAATAATGAATCTGTCATAGTTGGTAGTGTTTTTGATGTTGCTTGGTGCAATAGAGGACAGCAGGGTTGTTGTTTTCATTAATAGTTTCCTCTTCTCAAACGGAATGAGACGGAATGATGCTGCTGCCGCGTGAGAGTGCAAATCCAGAGACCGAGAGTATCAGTGTACGTGATCACATAACAACGCACTCACAAACAAACTTTCAAACACACACAGAGACAAACCTTCACTCGTCAACACAAACACACATGGTATTGCAGCACAGTTGGAGGTTTTGGACTTACAAGTTAGTTGGCATCTGAATTGAAATGCGATCGCCTCAAAACACACACTCAGCAAAGGCACACACAAACACTCACGCCTCAGCATGTACATGTGTTTCAGCGTCTGGCAGCAGCACAGTACTATAGCTGGTTGGTGTCCACAGAGATTTCAGAGAGAAACTGGAGAAACTTCTAAACTGAGCTGTCAGTGAGTTTGCGTCTGGACGGCTCAATCAGAGAGCATCGCACAGCTGAATTCAACACCAACGGCTCACCTGACGGGCTGAATTTATCCGGAAGATATAATGAACCACGCACACCTTCAGTCACTCAGCTATGGAGGGAAGTCGATACATCGGTCTCCATAGCAACTGGCTGCCACCACAGCACAATTGATGACATATTTGGCAGTGGACGTAGCGTAATTTTGCTGTAGTGGTGTCTGCACAACATGAGACGGCATTGAGCCAAACTCTCCAGGATTTTAACCTGCTGCTTCATTCAGCTTCACTACGAGCGGCCAGCAGAAGCTCAAGGCCTCTCAGTGTCGCGGCCTTGATGATCGCAACAGCTGGAAGGGCATTCAAAGAGCAGAGACCTCGTCCACGGCTCATTGCATATTTCTTGGGGAACACAAGGATGGGATATTTTAATGGGATATTTCGATTATCCCTGCTTTCCAAATATTTTGTAGAGTCAAAAGAACATACTGCTGATCAATATGAGCGACTAAGTGACGTCAAATGTGCACTTTGATTCACGAAATTTCCTAAAAATCCAATCAAGGTTTGCTTTAGCATCCAGTCAGCCCTCACATGCTTCTTGATGGTGGGGGGAAAGTATATTAGTTGGTTCCATTGTTTGTTTTTTTTAATTCTCCTTTCACTAACGGACTTGATGCATGTTGCAAAATGGCCCTAATCCGGCCATTACAAACAACATTACTATGGAGAGAGTAGGGTTTCCAACCGTCCCTTGAAAAACGGAATCGTCCGGTTTTTAGAAACAAAAGTATGCGTACCGTATTGAGCTGAAACGGTACGTACTTTGTACCGTATTATTGTGAGCATCGAAAATAATGGAATTGATGAATGATGGGGCGCAAATGTATTCCCCGCCCTCTGACCAATGAGCCGACAGCACCCTTACACACAAGTATCGCACGCGAAAAAGATACCGGAAGAAAAGAAACCACAACAAAGCAGCATGGAAGCGGACGAGAGGCGGTCACAGGTGTCAGACACTGCAGTAACCTCACTACTCCTCCCGGAAAAAAACTGAAAATGCTGCGAAAATACCAAGTTGAGTAGGAAAAGTGCACGATAATGTCTCCAAAGCGGGAAGCGCATTGCTCTGGCTGTTGGCGCACCTTTTCTGTAGCCCATGGTGGACAGTTTGACGTACAGCTGCTTCCAGTGTTGGACACATAACGTGAAGGACAAGAAAACCAAGGAACCTTTGACCCACCAAGCAACGCCAGAGGCAGATATGGCACATAAAAAGAGTAGGTTAAGGTTGATATGGGAAATGCAACGAAAGCGACAATTTAAGGTATTATTATATGAATTATGTATATATAATATAGTATAAAAATTACGTCACTTCGAGGTCTTTTGACGACAATGACGTCGAAGTGATGTCTTTTCTCAACGTCGAAGAATGATGTCGAAGTGACGCCATTTCTATGTAATTTCTGAACGTCCAATAAATAAAATAATACATTAGAGGACCAAATTTTGATAACTGAAAATCAGTTCTTTTCAACCTTTTGTGTTATCATTGTAGTTTTCTTTTTAAGTCTTACTGGAAATAAGTAAAAGTATAAAATAGTATTCGCTATATTGGCAATAACAACAAAACCGGACAACCGGACATTTCCATTACTTTCTAAAAAAAATCCAAAAAACCCAGGATGGCAGGGACAGACGTGAAAACAGGACAGGTCTTTGGACAACCGGACATTTTGTCACCCTGATTGTTTAGAAAATCATTTCACAC
>CAESWR010001979.1:17500-39164 GCA_903171835.1 Mullus surmuletus
GACGTCGAAGTGATGTATTTTCTCAACGTCGAAGAATGATGTCGAAGTGACGCCATTTCTATGTAATTTCTGAACGTCCAATAAATAAAATAATACATTAGAGGACCAAATTTTGATAACTGAAAATCAGTTCTTTTCAACCTTTTGTGTTATCATTGTAGTTTTCTTTTTAAGTCTTACTGGAAATAAGTAAAAGTATAAAATAGTATTCGCTATATTGGCAATAACAACAAAACCGGACAACCGGACATTTCCATTACTTTCTAAAAAAAATCAAAAAAACCCAGGATGGCAGGGACAGACGTGAAAACAGGACAGGTCTTGGGACAACTGGACATTTTGTCACCCTGATTGTTTAGAAAATCATTTCACACAGAAAAAAGTCCCCAAAAAACTTTTCCTATTGTTATATAGATTTATGAGGAAGTTGAACAGGAAGTTGTATTTCTGCAGGATTCTTTGTGTAGGGTATTTTGTTTATTGTATTGGTTTGTACGTTTTTTTTCCTATTTTGTTTGGTGATGATTTTGAATTTAACTCTATAGGCCAGATTATACTTATTTTCATATAAAGTAATTGTATATTGTATTTTGATAGGATTGTGATTTTGCATGTTGTATTTGTTTAAAAGCACAAATAGGGACAGGAGTTAAAAAAATAGCTGCAGCTATAACTCTATATGCAGCACATCCGATTCATGCCTTGGATTGAAACTATGTTCACTACATTGTCGCTATTTAAAAACACAACGAAAAAAAAACCTTCCCGGGATGTGCACAATCCTTCTCGTGCTTGTGCTGAGGTTGATAATAAATCTTGAGCAACAGAATCGTCCAGTATGGATATCACCCCCGAGATGCTATTTATTAGAAATATACCTGAGCTTCTTCAAAATTAACTGCAGCACCACCTGCCTGTTGGGGAGTCTCAGGCTGAGAGGCTGTCAGCTGTAGTCTGTCATTCACTTCCTGCAGGATGCTCCAGCACACACACATGCACGCGCATGCATACGCGCACCCACACGCGCACGCACACACTTTAATTTAGCGTGTAGGGGTGACATAAAGAGAGAGGAAATGCCTGGCATCTCTGATTGCGTCCAACAGCATTCTGCGGTCTACAGTTCCCTCTCACTGCGTCAGGATCAGAGCACACACACACACGCACACACACACACATACACACATACACACACACACACATGCAGGGTGTTTGTTGCATTAAAAGCGGCAGGACTTTTCTCTATCAGTGTGACACACCATCACACTCTACTGAAACAGCAACACTGATAAAAGCATAAATGCTGCGTGTGTGTGTGTGTGTGTGAGGGCAGTGTGACAGGACAGACAGATAGTCACCTGTCTGTCTCTCAGCAAGAAGAACGCAACAGAGAATTTATTAAAGGAGCAGTCCCACATTTTGTAAATGCTACATATCCCTGAACAGATACATCCTGCTCTGTCTGAGAGGCTAATCTTCGCCAAACGACGAAACTTTAGGTTAGTTTAGCACAAAGAGGCCGTCTACGGGTGAGTTTGACACAATTCCTTCCTCGGAGGGAAGCACGTGTGGAAACTGCTGCTCTCACTTTGGTTCTCGGGAGGTGTACGAACCACCTGATTTGCTGGATAAATCCATTTTTGATGGCAACACATGCTTTTTATTTATTTCCCTCGAAGCAACAATGAAAAATTAGCTGTCACCTTTGACCTAAGAACATTTCCTATGATGCGCATTTGTCTATAACTGACAAACTTTAGCTACATTGTGAGTTGGGCTCTTTGAAGATGATGTAATGAGAAATTATTTTCGATATAATCGAATTTTGTATTAGTGAATTGTATGAATAACTTTTCTGTATAAGCTTAAATAGAGAGTATTGTTAGTTAGTGACTGATTCAAACTCGATGGGAATCAGTCACTATCAGTCACACGTTTTGTTTATCATTTGTGCATTTTTTTTAATTGTAATTCTTTTTTTTTTTAGATTTGCCATGAATTATATGAGAGGATTTAATCACTTTTGGTGACATCTTGTGGTGAAACTGACTGCCGGTGGTCGATGCCGTTTGTCTCTCGCCCTCTCTGTGTGGCGCCTGTTATCACCAAGACAAGAGGCTGAATGACATGTTACTGATGGACACACACATACACACACACCTTCATTTTTAAAGCAGCGAGCAAACCGGCAGCAGCTCGACACCGTAAGACTCGTGCTTTCTATTATCTGTATAATGTAATCTAATTCATTGCATTGGTGTGTTTGTTTGCTTTTTAATTTATTGTGGTAGTAAAGGTTGATGTTTATGTGGACAAATGAAGTCAGGTTTGAAATTGTCAGTCTGTTGGTGGAATGGTTCATCAGTCGGTCAAGATGTTTGAATCCATATGGACGCACAAATTGTCTGAGCTTGAGGAACTTGTTGGTATTTGAGTAAGTGTGCGAGTCAACTTCAGAGACTCATAAACAGACATATGCTCGATGCGTTTCTGCGTCTTGTTGTCTGTGTGAGATTCTCTGTGTCAAGACGCCTTCTTATTTGTGACGATGTGAATATGAATTTAATTCATGAGTACGCGTTTGTGCTGAATTGTGATGCTTTTTTTAAGGTTCAGATGGTATATAGACCTTGAATAAAATAAAAGCGTAAGAATTAATAACTGAAATTTCAGCTGATGCGGAATAAGGAATTGTTTCAGAATCAGTGAAAGTATTGTGCATGAGAATTAGTTTTGTCCTCACTTTTTTTCATAAATGATTAGAATAATACAATGCGATATTTAATATTTTTGACTCACCAGCGCTCCTAAAGTTTCAGAGTGTAATTGCACTGTCGTAATTACCAGTCAAACACTACTATTTCCTCAGATCCTTGCACAAATTTGCAGAAAACACACATAGACAAATTCACGCATAAAGCTCACTCCTACCGTGACACACAGACGCACATCACAAAGCTCTCTCCGACGCCCTCCTCTTACATCTGCAGCCATTGTGGTGCAGCACAGCAGGTGTGTGATTGGTTGGTTAGTTGATTTCTCTTGACTATACTGACCAAATATGTCAACCATGCACACACACACACACACATATACACCACTTGCGCAATAGCGTCCCGGAAAACAGGCTTCAGACAGTCGAGGTAGAACAAATGCTGACATTGTGGAAAAGGTAGAGGGATTATCTATGTTGCATGAAATCATAATTTTCAATCACTGTCTGTAAAAATGATTGACTTTTTTTTCTCAGATGTGCCCTCTGATCGCCATGATGTGTACGCCTCCTTGAACATCAGCTGATAAGAGGGCACGTCAAGGCGATCAGATGACGGCTCTAAAAAAAAGTCTGCACATGACTGTTGAAATATGGAGAAAAAAAAAAAAACGCTTTGTAATGCTTTCAGGATGTCCTTGGCCCGAGGACGAATTTTAACTTTAATTAATGCATTAAACATAGTGTACGCGTTCACTTCACTTTTTTTTTTATGCATGCGTGATGGGCTCGTATAGCTGACAGGAATTTACTGGCAAGATACTATCTTTCACACAGCTTGTGATGTACAAGGACACACGATCAGCAATGGAAACCGCTGGCATCTTGACGCCTCTTTTTTTTAAATTTTTTGCAGCATCATCAGTTATAATCTTGAGGGTGCTGTATTTCGCCCGACAGGTTTAAACCTCTTCAACTGAGCTTGAGCGGGGTTTGCAACTATCAAAGCGTTCCGTCGGCTTCGGCTTCTGCTCCTCCTGCCGGCAGCGATGCCGATCAAATTACGACAGAGATCATTTGGGCTTTGACACGTTATAATGAGATTAAAACCAGAAAACAATGGGGATGTTTGGATGAATTGACCAGAATGAAAGCACTATATCAATATCAAATCAGAAGTCCAAAGGTGGAACAGAACATTTATCTGAAGAGTCTCCGCCTTTGAAACTTCTAACTAGGGGGGTCCTGATACAACTTTTTCACCTCAAATATGATACAATATTGCAGCCTTGAGTATTGACCGATATTGATTCGAGCCGATATCAGCACGAATTAGACATACTTTTATGACTTATTTTGTAGTATGGAATGTTAGAAAAGGCTTGATCAAGTGATATTACTCAAACTGAGAACAATAGTCAGCAACAGCAGGTATGAGAAAAACTGACCCATTTATTATTAACCAATGGGTTACATACATTTTAACCTTAAACATAACAATATTCTAGATAGAAGTGCTGGAGCGAAGTCTGGAATGGACCGCTTGTATCGGAGTGCTTATATCAGAGATTTTATATATATCTGACACTCGGGTTTTTGCTGATATCCGACTGATATCCGATGTCAATATCAGATCAGGACACCCCTGCTTTTAAGTTCTATGGCCGCCTGCCGTTCCCTCCCCTGCACACTTTGCCAAAGCTTTGATTTTGTGCATTCGGTCACCTCAGCCGCTCTCTTTCTTCCCCAGCGCTGGCCCCCATAAAAGCGTGATGTAAGAAGAATCGGATAAGTGCCTCCCCTCTCTTGAACTCCTCTGCCACGCTTGAGGAGAGCAGTGATTTGAGCTTTTGTCTGTACAAAGTGACGCTGCTGTTTAACTCAGCAGAGCCGTCGGCTGTTCATGGGCGCCATGTTTCATTTCTTACAACCGTTTTTTTTTTTTTTATTTCTTTTTTTTTTAAATGGCAGGGTGATTTTAGGATTGTATTCTGAATTCAAGCAGACCTGGATGTCCTGAGCTCCTTTATGAATATCAAACAGCACTCTGGGTGACGGAGACCAAAGCTGCTTCTTAAAAAGTACAGCCTGTAAGGCGAGGTCAAAAGGTCAGCCACCTTTACTTTCAATAGCCAGACTTGTTATGCCTAATAACCTTTCCACTTAAGCGGCATTCGTAGGTCTGTAGCAGCTAAACCCCTGAGTAAATGAAATTAAACTGCACACCCCTCTCAAAGACCCCAACGTATTTACACTTCTATTTAATGTTTCCTAACTGGTACCGGTGTGAATGTGAGTGTGTGTGTCTTTATGTGTGTTTGTCTCTTTCTCTCTCTCTCTCTCTTGCTCTCTCTCTCTCCCGGTGTTACTGTATTTAGCTGGCCTGTAGCCTAATATTTGTGGGAACCAGCAGAGTCACTGAGCTGATAGACGATCTGAGACACACAGACAGATAGGCAACCGGGCAGTGAGACAGACAGGTGGAAGTGATCTTAGCGGCACACTGTATTTTCTGTTCTTGGTCATAAAAGTGACAAGCAGACATCTGCGAAAATAAAGACGAGCCGCTTTGGTTCACTTTGATCAGCTTTTATGGGATCAATAATTGTTGTTTGATCTGTACGCAAGCCAGCACAACTTTCTTTAACTGTTAATTGAACCTATGTGACAGTGACATTTGTAGCTTGTATCAATTCATTTATTAATTAATTAAACCATTGTGAATTTCTCGATGCATCTCACCCACAGCTAGATCTACTACTTCGCCAGCATGCTCTGTGTTTGTGTTCAAGGACAGTTAAATGATTTTACGAGAGTGCTGTGCTCTTTCTTCATCTGACACTCATTATTAGTCTGACTTTTGACCCTGACACCATAACTGACTCACTAATATTCACAAACATTTGGAGTTAATGAGCATTCAGGTAAAGTGATATTCTGATACAGAAATATCGCATGACTCACATCCACAGTGTTTCTTTTATTAACCATTTTCAGTTTAGTTTAGTTTTTTTGACAAATTGTTGACTTTGTTATGAGTCATGCTGATCACCTCATTCATCAGACAGAAATAGAGTTTGAAAGTGTAGCTGAAGACGTGTCGAAGCTGCAGGTGCACCTGCAGGCAGACAGGGAACAGGAGGAGGAGGAGGGGTCAGTGGTTTATCAGGGAGAGGTGAGGAGGTTCTGAAAGAAAACCATGTAGGAACACAGGGTGGAATGAATCCTTGAAGTGTCTGTGCATGCTTGTGTGTGTGTGAGAGAGAGAGAGAGTGCGGGTGTGTGTGTGTTTTGGAATGAGCTGGGTCATCGTAGTGAGTGTAACTTCACACCAGAGAGGTCAAACTGATGACTTGCAACAGCTGCTGCTGCCATGGTAACGCAAGGGTGGGGTCAAGTGCGTGTGTATGTGTGTGTGTGTGTGCATGTATATCATGTACCATAAATCTGTTTTCAGTCACATTGTGGGGAATCGCCTCATGATCAGCACACTTTCCGAGAAATGAATGCAAAGTGATTCTTGGTGAATGAA
This sequence comes from Mullus surmuletus, assembly GCA_903171835.1. NCBI lineage: Eukaryota > Metazoa > Chordata > Actinopteri > Syngnathiformes > Mullidae > Mullus > Mullus surmuletus. The sequence continues at coordinate 23,746 of CAESWR010001979.1, forward strand.
TTATTCCAAGTTTAACTGAAACTGTAGAAGGACTAAAAGGTCTCGAGCAAAGCCATTATTTCTTCTGTGTGTGTGTGTGTGTGTGGGGGGGGGGCCGGGACCGGACTGAAAATGTTACAACTCATCCCTTTGGACAATCAGTAACAACTGAAGGGTGACCAATAACTGCAACCCACCTCACATTTATAAACAACATGTCTCATTAGAACAATTGTGCCATTGCATAATTATAAATCCCAGATTTAATCAATAATATTGTAAGTAAAACAGTAAAACAGCAGTGCAAATATAAAAAAAGTGTTTTCACTATCTGAGACTCCTTTGGTTGGGATCCAGAATTGGACTATTTTCGTCAACAACTCTCAATCACTTTGTGTCTTCCATTTCAACTTTCAGATGGATGTGTAGCTAAATAACCAGAACATGAATAAGCCAATGAAATAATAAAATACATCAATATGATGACATAGATTGTCGGGATGTTGGCTGTTGTCTCTGTTTGTTGAGAGACTCTTCCTCTTGCAATGATGTCTTTGTGTTTCAAGTGTCCCAACGTGACTCTATCACTGAAAACAGATGCAGAAACTAAACATCTGCCAGTAGAATCTATATCATGCACTTAGATCAACATGGTTTGGTTGAATGACGTTTGAATCAGCCTCCCTCCCCCCATAGGTGACAGTTGCTTCGTAACAGTGGAGGTCGAGCGAAGCTGCAGAATGCCAGGATGGCGCCTCTGTTGCCCCCTGTTGGTACCGAGGTCTTCAGACGCTTCACTCCAGCCTCACTGGAAGAGATCCAACGACGTTTTGAAGCTGAAGAGAAAGAGCGACAAAGGAAGAAAGAGAGGAATATAGAGGTGGCAAACATTTCAAATGCTCAATAGCTTGCAGAGAGTTGACTGCTTACATTTTAGGAATAAGAGGCAATGTTGAAGTTTTTGGCTTGTTATTAAACTCTTCTATTGGCTGGCAGGTCGCAGAAGAAGACCTTCCTAAACCGGCCAGTGACTTGGAAGCAGGGAAGCCCCTCCCATTCATCTATGGAGACCCGCCCCCTGAGCTTCTTACAACTCCATTGGAGGAGCTGGATCCCTTCTACCAATCACAAAAGGTCTCTTGATTTCAATTTCCAAAACATTTTTACACAATCCTGTTTCTATCGGTAAATTAGATGTTTTTGTAAATGAAAATTAAGATATAAACTATAATTGCAGAAGTATAGAAATGTGAATTTTGCCTGTTTGACCAATGAAATGAATCATAGTAGTGAAATGAAAAAGCACATTTTGTCCACGTTGTCCACTGATCTCGGACCTCTTTACTGCCTGTCTCTGCAGACGTTCATCGTACTCAGTAAAGGAAACGTCATCTACAGGTTCAATGCTGAACCTGCTTGTTATCTGCTGACTCCTTTTAATCGAGTAAGGACTGCTGCGATCAAGATCCTCATTCACTCATATCCTTTATGATGTCACAATGCAGTTCTTTTTGATTGGTCAGGAAAACCACCAGAAACCGATTCATTGATGTTATCCTGATTAAGTCCTTTAATATCTCTTTTGTTAATTTCTTTTGTTCCTTAATAATAAAACTTTATTCAGCTTGTTCATCATGGTGACTATTCTGACCAACTGTGTGTTCATGACGATGAGTGATCCTCCACCGTGGAGCAAGACTGTGGAGTGAGTTGATACCCGCTTCTGGGTGTCATGTTTCCAGAGATTACTGAGTTTTCAAAATCTATTTTGAATTAATTACCGTGTGAAGCAGTGATCATGTCAGTGATAGGTCATGACACGATTATGTGATTCATGGACAAATTGTTAGCGCTGACAAAATAATTCACAATTTAATCAAGGTGTTAATTTAATCTGTTTTAGATATGGTTACACTGATTTGAGAAGTATGATCTAAAATTCCCTATTGTTATGGAAATACTTCTGATGAAAATATGCACTTTCATCATGTCACTGGAATGTTTGGGGTTGTTTCTTTTGAATACTTTTTTTGATACTCTAAATACTTATATCATGTCTTTGAATAGGTATGTATTTACTGGTATCTACACATTTGAAGCCACCGTCAAGATTCTGTCCAGAGGCTTCTGTCGGGGAGAGTTCACCTTTCTCAAAGATCCATGGAACTGGCTGGACTTCATGGTCATCAGCATGGCGTAATACATGTTAACATAAGTGATGTACACTTAATACACTATAGTGACACTGATGATTAGGTCATGATGACCAAAATAATGGTGTCTTTATTTCTCAGATATCTGACAGAGTTTGTAGATTTGGGAAATGTCTCTGCATTGAGGACGTTCAGAGTACTTCGAGCACTGAAAACCATCACAGTTATCCCTGGTTAGTGCATATGTGCATGTCTTTGTTTGCTTGTCCAAATACAGAATGCAACAAACACAAAAACACACAAATAGGAGAAATATGGATATGGGATAAACTTAAGTGATACGTATTTGTTGTTTCTCTGGCAGAATTCATTTTATGCATGTGCTTTCTGTGGTTTGTCTTCATGGGCCACTACAGCGCAAACATATCCTAACCTCTACACATTTAGTTGTAGTCCAAGCTGCTTTGGTTTTGATAAACGATTGTGCGTATTTCCAATCCATGCAGGTTTGAAGACCATAGTTGGAGCTCTAATCCAATCAGTGAAGAAGCTGGCTGATGTCATGATCCTGACGGTGTTCTGCCTCAGCGTCTTCGCTCTGATCGGTCTACAGCTCTTCATGGGGAACTTGAAGCAAAAGTGTGTCCTGTGGCCGCCGATCAGCAATTACACATCTGACACCAACTTCACCATCAGTGGCAACAACACATACAGCAATGTCACAGGAATCAGTGACTCTGAGTTCTATGAGTACATCAATAACCCTGGTACGATGATGATATTCAGTATGAAATCACAGATTTAGGAATATTATATATATATACATATATAGATATATATATATATAAACCCTGTAAAATGTCTATGGCTCTCTGTCTAACAGAAAACTACTACTATCTGGCTGGTCAAGTGGATGCGATGCTGTGTGGGAACAGCTCTGATGCTGGGTACGTTCCACAACATGGTCTCTGTTCACTAATATCAATCAGAATCAAAATGTAATCTTAATAATTGTATGCTCAGGTCCTGTCCAGACAGTTACCTCTGCATGAAGGCAGGGCGAAACCCGAACTATGGCTACACCAGCTATGACAGCTTTGCATGGGCCTTCCTCGCACTGTTCAGACTGATGACCCAGGACTTCTGGGAGAACCTCTTCCAACTGGTCAGTGGTTGACTGGCCCCAGTATGTGGTCTGGTCTTCAGTTGGCAGCATTTGTTTGTAACCGACCAAAACCACCAGAGCTAGATCATTAATAGAGTGAAAACAGCGAGGTGATTGACAAGTCACACCACACTGAAACTGGAGAGCTCGAAACAGGTGGTTCAGTGAGAACATCAGATTTAACACAGACGTCATTACAGGTGATGAGCCCTCCGAGAAAAAGAAAAAATCCAATTTGTCTTTGTCTTCACTTGTCAGCTTTTCAATGCAGTTGTTGAAGTTAAATTTAGACCTTATATGTCAGCAGTTGCCACCAAAAGTCCAACATCCAGCTGATTTTGCAACTATTGACCTGTATCTCTCCGTTTCTCTGTAGACGTTGCGCGCAGCAGGTAAAACCTACATGATCTTCTTTGTGGTCGTCATCTTCCTTGGCTCCTTCTACCTCATCAACCTCATTCTGGCGGTGGTTGCCATGGCGTACGCCGAGCAGAACGAGGCCGCGATGGCTGAGGCGAAGCAGAAGGAGGAAGAGTACGCTCAGATCATGGAGGCATTGAAGAAGAGAGAGCAGGAGGTGAGCCGACAGTGACTAAACAGCTGAGAGAGCCTGATGTACAGAAGCACAATGAATAGCACTTTTTGTGTATGCGTTTTTGTGTGACAGCAGGCGGCCTGCAGTGCTGAGCTATCAAAGAATTCGTCTGCGGATGAAAACAATCCTGAACAGGACGATGCTAACATGGAAGGTATACAAATCAACACACAAATTTAAGATTTCATGTAAGTGTGATTCAGTTCTTAATGATTAAAACATATACCACATTCTTCAATTCAGTTTCCTTTTAGAATTTTAATACATATTGTGAAGCTGTTACCTTTGTGAATCAAATACTACTGATATTTTCATCTAGGTGTGACAACAAAACTTAGTTTAGCCTTGCAGAGTTTGTATTCAATAAACTAACCAGTTGTGTTTGTCTGTTTGAGGAAGACCAAAGGCCATGTCCTCCTTGCTGGTATGCCTTCGCTGACATCTTCCTGAAATGGAACTGTTGTGGCTGTTGGCAACGGACCAAAAAATATCTCTACATCTTTGTCATGGACCCGTTCATTGACCTCACCATTACCATCTGCATCGTGCTCAACACTGTCTTCATGGCCATGGAGCATTACCCAATGACGGAGGAGTTTGAGGCTCTGCTGAGTGTGGGAAACCTGGTCAGTGTTTCGAGAGGCTCTGAGCAGTTTCTATTCACACAGTAGCCAGGGGAATCCTCCCAGTAGTAGTGGAATCCACACAGTCCTCTCTGGAATTCACAGTTGCTCAGGGTCATGTTATATCAAGGTGACACCACTGCCACCTAGTGGGGAGAATGACAAGTTTATTGAAAATGGAAAGGACAACAGGAAACCTTTTGGTGTTCATAAGCAAGGCCCTCTGCTGACCCTTGGCCTCTCAGTTGAGACCCATGAACTGTAACCTCTGATCTCTAACCTCTTCTGATCCCACAGGTCTTCACAGGAATCTTCACAGCTGAGATGGTCTTGAAACTTCTGGCCATGGATCCATACTATTACTTCCAGGTGAGACCCTCTCTTTGTTGTCACAAATTTTTTATTCTAGTGATTATGATAGCAACTTGCGGTTGTGTTTTTCTGAAATGGTTACAGGTGGGTTGGAACATCTTTGACAGCATCATTGTGACAATGAGTCTGTTGGAACTGGGATTGGCCAACGTTCAGGGTCTGTCTGTGCTACGCTCCTTCCGATTGGTTAGTGTGACATCAGCAGCAGCATGAGGCACTGATTTACATTTTGACTCATTGTCTCCTCGGCTTTCTCCCCACCTGTCTCTTGCCTAGATGCGAGTATTCAAGTTAGCCAAGTCATGGCCAACTCTCAACATGTTGATAAAAATCATTGGCAACTCAATTGGAGCTCTGGGGAATCTGACCCTGGTCCTCGCCATCATCGTCTTCATCTTCGCCGTGGTTGGAATGCAGCTGTTTGGGAAAAGCTACAAAGATTGTGTGTGTCGCATCGCAGAAGACTGTGAGCTCCCACGCTGGCACATGCATGACTTCTTCCACGCCTTCCTCATCATCTTCAGAGTCCTGTGCGGAGAGTGGATCGAGACCATGTGGGACTGCATGGAGGTTGCAGGTCAGACCATGTGTCTGATTGTCTTCATGATGGTCATGGTCATTGGAAACCTGGTGGTGAGTCCCTGCTGACAGTAACACAGCTGATTAGTCAATCTTGTTTTACTGTATGTCACTAAATCTCCGGAGTCCGGCAGGTCAGCAGAGGTCCAGATCTGACTTGAATGATGCTCAGTGGGGACAATGAAACAATAACCCAAGTCTGCAATTTCTTAACCAATCAAGGTACAGGTCTAGAAACTTCTCCTTATTCTTCTCTTTCTGCTCCTGAGCTTGTTCCAAAATCTGTCTCTCTCCTTGTTTTTTAGGCTCCCATGAGTTTCTAAAGCTCTCTTGATTGTTGTCTTTTTGCAGCTCCTGTATTGTTCGAGTTCTTCAGCTTTGTCCTTATGTTATGTCTCACACAGTCATTGTTTCCCCTCTAGGTCCTGAATCTGTTCCTGGTCACGTTGTAGCTCCTGAATTGATTCCTGGTCTTGTTCTAGGTTTCCATTTGTTGCTGGTGTTTCATTAATGATCTCATTTCCACTTCTAGATCTTCAATGTATGCCAAGTCTCTTTCAGGTTGTGTAAAGATTTTTTGTTTTAGGTTTTTAATCTGAGCCTGGCCAAGACGCAGGCCGTTGGTCTCCCCATGGTCTTTTGCAAGTCTGAAATTTAATCCTGGTTCATGCAGATTTTGGTTGGGTTCTAGACTGTAAATGCTGGTCTTGTTTCATATCTTAAGCGAGACTCTGGTCCTGTTGCAGGTCCTGAATCTCTTCCTGGCTCTGTTGCTGAGTTCATTCAGTGGCGATAATCTGGCAGCTCCAGAAGAAGAAGGGGAAAACAATCTGCAGATTGCCATAAACCGTATCAACAAAATTATAAACTGTGTAAAGTCCTGGATACTGGACCAAATCTGGGCTTTACTTGGAAAAAAGAGCCATGTCAACTCAGAACCAACTGGTAAAATCAAATCAACTCAAGTTAGATTATCATCAATATGATGTTCTTCAGTTTTTCCTGATTTTTAATTCTTAGACATTGTATCCCCAGCAGGTGACAGTGAAGAGGACAATGGGAAGGACCTCTTGGCATTGACTTTTGTGACTCCGGAACCACCAGAGTCGGAGGTGAACGCCCTCAGCTCCACTCCAGGGGAACTCACTAGCAACTACTGCAACGTTACCTCCTTGAAGGTTCCCATTGCAACGGCTGAGTCTGACTTTGAGACACCTGACAACGAGGATGAAGATGATGATGAAGATGATGAAGACAGCGAAGACAATGACGAAAATGACGACAAACAGGAGGAAGAAAAGCACTCTTTAGTAAATCCTAATTTGTTCTGTAACATGTAAAATGATTGAAACTGGTGGTGAGTTTTACGTAACATCGGTGCCTCCTCAGGGTGATGGATCATCAGTCTGCAGCACTGTGCAGAAGATTCCTGAAGTACATGAGGATGAAGAGGATGATGATCATGATGCAAACGCTCCCGTAGAGTGCTACAGTGACAGTATGAACAGACACAATTTATCATTGTATTCAAGTAAATGTTATTTCGATTAGACTTTCTGCGCATGTGTCATTTCAGAGTGTTACCATTGCTGCCCAATCCTGGACATAGACACATCCCAGGGCAGAGGAAAACTCTGGTATAACTTGAGAAGAACCTGTTTCGCCATTGTGGAGCATAACTACTTTGAGACCTTCATCATTTTCATGATCCTGCTTAGCAGTGGAGCTCTGGTAAACAGTTTTATGGATTATTATGTTTACCTACAAATGTGCTATACATAGTTAAATTTAACTTTTCAACAATTTTTTCTTGCTGTAAAGCATATTGTAAAATATGCCATGATATGTTAAAGGTGACTGGTCCACAGGAATGTTTGCAGTATGACTAACTAGTGAATACAACATGGAAAGTGAATAATCTAACTACAGGACTACTAACTTCAATGGCATGACCAATAGTGGACTACAAACATGGCTGACTACTAACATGAACACCTTAAATCTCAATGGTGAGTTCATCAATTGCAAACTAAGTGATTGCAAATAGCATTTGTCAGCCTGGATATCTGTCACTACACCGACTATGTAGGTGAGAAAAATTCACCAAAATATTTGCAGTTATACTATGAGTCTGTCTGTTGACAGGCATTTGAAGACATCTATCTGGAGCAGCGCCGGGCCATAAAGATTGTGTTGGAGTACGCAGACCAGGTGTTCACGTATGTGTTTGTGGTGGAGATGATTCTCAAGTGGGTTGCCTATGGATTCAAGACCTACTTCACCAATGCCTGGTGCTGGCTTGACTTCCTCATAGTAGATGTAAGAATGATTATTTTTTTTAATTGAGCAGTGATTATTGTAATAAGTCAGGTATAACTGTTTTATTTGTAAATGCAGCCAGTACCCGCCAGTTTTCTTTGCAAATACAGCTTGTACCCCCTAATCAGGCTCCTTTTGATGTGATGTCACCTGCTGTGATGTATGTGCCTTCTAGGTGTCTCTGGTGTCTCTAACAGCTAACATCTTGGGATACTCTGAATTGGGAGCCATTAAATCCCTGAGGACACTGAGAGCGCTCAGGCCCCTGAGGGCTCTGTCTCGGTTTGAGGGAATGAGGGTAAGACATCCCATCCCATCACACCACATTCCATCACATCACATCACATCACATCACATCACATCACATCACATCACCGTTCTTTACTTGTCGTCAGGTGGTGGTGAACGCCCTGGTTGGAGCGATCCCATCTATCTTCAACGTGCTGCTCGTGTGTCTGATCTTCTGGCTGATCTTCAGCATCATGGGAGTGAACCTGTTCGCAGGGAAGTTCTATTACTGCTACAACGAAACGTCTGAAGAGATGTTTCTTCCGAATGAAGTGGACAACAAGACCCAGTGTTTCAATCTGATAGAGGGAAACGCCACTGATGTCCGATGGAAGAACGTCAAAGTTAACTTCGACAACGTGGGGATGGGATACCTGTCGCTGCTGCAAGTGGTCAGGAGGAGCATGTTACTTTACTGGCATACACAGAAAACACTTCATTTTGACTCAATATCACTTATACATTTTAGATATATGTTTTAAAGCACTAGACATATTTCACATCCATCAGCCAAGAAATTAAAGATTAAGTGATCTTTAATTATCACTCATACATGTGACAAGCATATTACATCTTTATTAATGTTCTTTCAGGCAACATTTAAAGGATGGATGGACATCATGTATGCGGCTGTGGACTCCCGAGAGGTCAGTGTGTGTCTCGCACCTGTGCCAGTTTACAGATGGTACTTGAGTCGGTGACACTGTAATGTAAGGGAGACCACGCCCACTGTGGCCACATGACCATGCCCACCCCTCACTCCCCTGCCTGCATTGACTTCATTTAAATCTGGACACCCTGATTAAAATTCTGTTCCTGATACAACGAGCGTAATGGTAGTAAGTCTGTTGACAGTGACATTGGTGTGTGTGCGTGTGTGTAGGTGGAGTCGCAGCCAGAGTACGAGGCCAACCTGTACATGTACTTGTACTTTGTCTGCTTCATCATCTTTGGATCCTTCTTCACCCTAAACCTCTTCATTGGAGTCATCATCGACAACTTCAACCAGCAGAAAGCCAAGATATGTTTTTACACTCAGGCAGACAGACAGAGAGACAAACAGGAAGTGAGACAGATACACGGGCAGGCAGACAGAGAGATGTCACATTTTACATTTGTTTGTTCAATTTGAGCATTTTCATGTTTATGTGCCTCAGTCAGTTAACTGTTCCTGCTTGTGTCTTTACTTGGGGGGTACAGATATTTTCATGACGGAGGAGCAGAAGAAATATTATAACGCTATGAAGAAACTAGGCTCAAAGAAACCCCAGAAGCCTGTTCCACGTCCAGAGGTCAGTTCACTATTCAAGTCACTTGTATGAACACCACTGAGCGAAGAATAAAATTCAGTTTGTGCCAGAATGTAAACACTCAATGCATGTGTTGTTTTTTTTCCCCCGTTTTGGTTTCTGTTTATTTCTCCCCAGAATAAGTTCCAGGGTCTGGTCTTTGACTTTGTGACCAAGCAGTTTTTTGACATCTTCATCATGGTGTTAATTTGCCTCAACATGGTCACCATGATGGTGGAGACCGATGAACAGAGTGTGGAAAAAGAAACGATTCTTTACTGGGTCAACCTCGTCTTCATTGTCGTCTTCACGGGAGAGTGCTCGCTGAAGATCATCGCGCTCCGGCAGCACTATTTTGCAGTCGGTTGGAATATCTTTGATTTTGTGGTGGTCATCCTGTCCATAGTTGGTGCGTAAGCCAGTTGCAGGTCCAGATCGCAAATTCAAAATCTGGACTACATGATATTCCGTAAGAACAGCCAATTAGTTTAGCAGAAAAATAACAGTCAAATATGCTTTTATCTTTCAGGCCTCCTCCTCGCTGACATCATAGAGAAGTATTTTGTCTCACCCACACTCTTCCGTGTGATCCGACTGGCTCGTATTGGCCGAGTCCTCCGTCTCATTCGTGGAGCCAAAGGGATCCGGACGCTCCTCTTTGCCCTGATGATGTCACTTCCTGCCCTTTTCAACATCGGCCTCCTCCTCTTTCTTATCATGTTCATCTTCTCCATCTTTGGCATGTCAAACTTTGCGTACGTGAAGAAGGAGGCCATGATCGATGACATGTTTAACTTTGAGACCTTTGGGAACAGCATGATCTGTCTGTTTATGATCACAACATCCGCCGGGTGGGACGGACTCCTCAACCCCATCATGAACACTCCTCCGGACTGTGACCCCGGCCTTGAAAACCCGGGAACGCTAGTCAAAGGAGACTGTGGCAGCCCAGGGGTCGGCATCGTCTTCTTCACCACCTATATCATCATGTCCTTCCTGGTGGTGGTCAACATGTACATCGCCATCATCCTGGAGAACTTTAACGTGGCCACAGAGGAGAGCAGCGACCCCCTCTGTGAAGATGACTTTGAGATGTTTTATGAAACCTGGGAGAAGTTCGACCCAGATGCCTCGCAGTTTATCCAGTACAAGTGAGTTGGGGATTTTAATCTGAGTCGTTACTGATCCTCATCTGACAGATATTTCATTTTTTCTTAAAAACACAAATACTTGAACGAGCAGTAATGGACCTTGATGTGTTCCACAGTAAACTGTCAGATTTCTGCGACACACTGCAAGACCCTCTTAGGATTCCCAAGCCTAACACAATCAAGCTGATCCACATGGATCTGCCCCTGGTTCCTGGAGATAAGATCCACTGCCTGGACATACTGTTGGCCCTCACTGCACAGGTATATGATATAAACAATACCTATAAATACTGTGATATATTGTCATATGTTTTTATGATCACTGTTTAATATATGTGCAGGTGCTGGGCGAATCAGGAGAGATGGACGCTCTGAAAGCCAGCATGGAGGAGAAGTTCATGGCAAACAATCCATCCAAGGTTCTATTCCATTCTGTTCTATTTCAGTAGACTTTTTACGGTGTGACACCAACGGCCTCCAATGATAAATATTGGTGTCCCTTTCAGGTGTCATACGAGCCAATCAGCAGCACTTTGCGCAGGAAACAGGAAGAGGTGGCCGCGTCAGTCATCCAAAGAGCATACAGGAAGCATCTCCTGCAGCGAACACTCAAACTGGCGTCCTACAAATACAGAGAGAAGACGAAGGGCCTGCGAGACTCACAGTTGCCCCCGGAGACGGAAGGGCTCCTCTTTAAACGAATCAGTCAGCTGTATGGAGATGAGGCGGAGGAGAGGACGGCTGCCGAGCCACAGGTCGTGGTCTCAGGTGGGCATCTGGCTCCTCCTGCTCGCGTTGAGCTGCAGAGCGAGTTTCTGCTCCATGCTGCGCCCCCACGCAACGTGCGCGACTTCCTTCGAGATGAGAACCTGAGGGAGTCTATTGTCTGAAGCCAGCGGGTTATTAAAAATTATTTGATAAGTTTTATCCTCGTGCTTCTTACTCCTTTCCTCTGCACTGTGGGAACTAATTGGCGGGAATGACTCCTGCTGGAGGGCAGCGGACTAACCTCTTTGTTAGCTTCAGCTTCTTTACAGACTCAACAGGTGGACGGATTTCAGCAGAGACAGCAACAGCTAAAGCTTGTCTGCTTGAAGAAGTAGTGAAAATCTGCTCCGGGTTCTTTTGAAGACTGTTGGCCAATTTGGTGATCTGTCTATTTTTTTTGCACATGAAAAGCATTCTACGCTCTGTATGTGCCGAGTTAATCAGGGAGTTGCTCATCTTACAGAGCTCAGTCTTGTTGGCAACCTGGCAACTCAATTTTACACAAGTCCCAACTACCCAACACTTAGTTTGATATTATCAGTAATCTGTGACTGTGCACTTTGACCCCTACAGCATGTTCTTGTTTCTCACCGCTGGTATTGATCCACAGTGTTGTTTAACCTGGTCAGCATCAGCTAGCTTTGATCCAAAAAGTCAAAATCATCAATTGGAGTCAGTGTGGCACGACCTTCGGCACCAGTCCAATGTGAAACTGTCTCCTTTCAGTCACCTAAGAAAACGTTTGTACATCTTTTAGTGCTTTCCACCAGTGTCCTGGTTTTCCAGCGGGGTCCATGTTTCAGTGACTCAGACCGCAGAGGGTGGAAAATGACCCATCTTTTTTTTTTTTTTGTTAGTCACACTTTTCTAAGATGTTTCCAATTGTGATTCCTCTGTCAATGTGTTCCCTATTTTTGTATTGGCCGATCAGATCTGGTTATGTTGTAATATTAGGAACTTTTTTTTTTTTCTTATTTAAAACCTGCTTTAATACAGAAAAAAACAACAACTGACTGAGCTCACAGACCCAAATTGTACCCACTTAGATGCCAGATTTTTTTTCTAGAAAATGTTTTTTAAGATCATTTGAATACTCTAAGCCTGTAGAATTTTACAGTGAACATCTAAAAGATGGCTTCCCATCATTCAAAATTGTCATTGTCTTTTAAATGTTAACTCAAAATTGTGGAAAGACATATAGTGTCATATTTGATGCAATCTGTTTCCGATGTTTTATTTCCAATTGAGGCTACTCATATATTCCTTGTTTGTCTTCTTTGGATGTATTTTATATGGAGAGAGTGAGAGCTTTTCACGTCAGGCAGTGAATCTTTGCAAGGTTTATGTTTCACCAGACATTCAAAGGACAGCTTTACGCAGCTTAAAATCAAAGCTTTTATGACTTTTCTTTCTAACTTATTTATTTCTTGGAATTTATTTAGTCGGACAATCTTGTATCTTATTTCCTTTGGCAGCAACTTAAGGTTCATTCAAACCCTGCATTATTTAGTTTATTGATTTTTAGAACCTTTTTGCATTCACCAGATATACAGAAGTGGGTCTGGGATGATGGACATTATTTAGCCACAATCGTAGTGCTTGCTGGGAAATGTCATTCTTGACTCTTTCTCTGAATTAACTGATTCATGTTAATTGATTTTTAATTCATTCATTCTGCAGCACAATTTTCCTTCAATAGCCTTTCTTTATTTCTTTTTCTATGACATGAAATATTTATCAGCGCAGTTATCAGTGTCCTCAGGATGGATGTTTGTTTCTTCGCGGAAATCATATGGAGGTCAATTTTGAAAACCATGGCTTTCTGTTGCTAAGGAACAGTCACCTCATGTGATTGTTCATCGGTGCACTGGTTGGGTCAAACGTTTGCAAAGTGATTAAAGTTTCAAATTCTCCTGAATACGCCTCTCTTGTCATTCTTCAAGACACGCATTCACATCCACTTAGCTCCACACTTGACGCTGGTAAACCTCGGCCAGTGAGGAAAAGGATCTGATTATCAAGCAGTGAAAAAAGTAGTGGGTCGGTGGACAAAAAAGAGAAGACAATAAAATGAAAGTCACTAGCACATGGAAGCGGTGTCATACTGCCAGGACGCTGAGACAACGGCACCGGTATATGAACTGGCTGTGACGAGGGAATGGGAGACAGGTGTGCAGGAGGGCGGGGAGGGTCATGTGACTGGGACATGTGGTAAAGTCCAAGGGCGTCCGGTGGTCACAAGGTGCAGCAGGGAAAATGGAAAGAGTCACAAAAATGTGTTTTGCAGAGCAGCGATTGCTGATACTCAAGCCGTAATAATAATAATAATAGTAATAATCTGGTATTTGGGTGTTCTATGACGCATCCATTTCATTTATTTTCAACACATTTAAACTTAATTCTGCAAATTACGGACAATTGGAGAGGCACTGTCAAAACATCCGCCCCTTGCCGCTTCAGGTTTCTCACCCGTAAAACGATCGCAGTGAAACCCCCGGAGCAAGGCACTGCCCCTCCGGCCTGTTTTAAAGTTGATGGTTCCACTTCCTGTCTGGATCAGAGGCGGCGGAGGCGGCAGCTGTTGTCAGATCTAAATGGCCAAAGTTCACAAAGAGAAAGACAAGAAGAGCAACAGCTGCCAACCGAACTGACATTACTGAGGATTACATCACGCACGCATGCACGCACGTACACACACACACACAGTTTCTTGTTTCAGAGTTGCTCAAAGTTACACAGGAAGTCATCTTGAAAAGCTGCTTGTTTGCATCTGTTTTGAATTTTCAAGCTGCCTGTTTCTTTTTGTTTTTTTGTTGTTGTTTTTTTTAAGCTCTAATGATCCGTGCCGGCTCGTCCTGCCAGGCCTGCTGGATGGCGGGGACTCTGAACAGGTGTCGGCGCCGGAAGAGGGTTCTGGCACTGATGCTCAAAGAGCTACTGTGATGACCCCACTCAGCGAGAGGCTGCGGGGAGGGGCTGCCATGGTGAGATCATAATGTTCTGAATATGGACAACCATTACACAACAATTATCCGTTTTTGCCGAAAGTTCTGAAGCATATGAGTGAAAAAAATGAAATGAATAAAGTTTGATTTGCAGTGGTCACCTATGTAAGGATTATCTGTGTCCCAATTCTTGTCATATGTTATGGAGAGACTTCAACCAGCTCTGGTGGCCTCCATTAGATACCGCTACCATTTCCTTTTGAAGCAAACAGTATTCGTCGACAACACAAACAAATAAAATCTGATTATCAGACCAATTTTGTATAAAATGTCTCAAAATGTGTCAGTCAGAGGGTGCATTGGTTCAGTTTAACTGAAACATGAACTCTGTCAACTTTAAACTGACAGTATGCCCCTCCACCTCGCCCGACATTTGATCTGTGTGCCGCCATCGCCCTCTGCTGGCGGGGATCACACTGACAGCATGTCCATGAATTTTTGTATACCACTATCTAGTTGAAGTCATACTGAATGTATAGGCAGGGCCGTTTCTCGCTTTGTGGGGGCCCTAAGCAAGATGCTTTTTGGGGGGGCCCTAGTTTGTCAAACTATGATGAAGAAATTCCAGACCCAGACAAAGCTCCTTCAGTTATCAAATATATAAAATAGAAAATAAATATATCTATAGAAAATCATAAAATCAATCCGGTTTGACATTAAACACTGAGCAAACTTCTTTTCGATGCCATTACTGTGTTTGCTTTATTCTTGCTAACGGGGATGATGGGTGGCTGTCAATCATTCCCATCATGCCTGTTGGGCTGCATTGTTGTTATAGTGCGGTCCAACGAATATGACCTAATACTGCCACAAAAACGCCGGCCACAGCTTATCATTGCAGTTCATTCTACTTATGTACTGTGTTTATTTTCATGCATAAAAGGGATGTAATAAACACATAAGACAGCTACAGATAAAGACAGGACATTTGAATTCTCCTTAGACGAGTCTTTGGGGCCCTAGGTATTCGCCTAGTTCACCAATAGCAAGAAACGGCTCTGGCATAGGCATGTCGTGTGTTGGTTTGGACACACCTCGGTCGTTTGATGTCATCACTAAACTGTTGTGAGATCACTGGGAAATGTGTAATCGTACTTCCCTTACTTTCATTTCTGTTCAGAAGCATATGAGTG
>CAESWR010001979.1:43145-64004 GCA_903171835.1 Mullus surmuletus
CCCCCCCCCCCCCACACACACACACACACACACACACACACACACACACACCCCTGGTTAATCTGATGGCTCATCAAGGACATGTGAACTATCAATGTTTGTGTCTCCAGTCACATCCATTATAAGATGTATTCTTTCTCTTCATTTCCTGTCCGTGTTGATGTCAGATAACCTGTTCAGCCACCAGCCGCTTGTATTTATATCTGGTGTTTCCAAGTAAACACAAGGCATGTAATTACGGGTTAGTGCAGGCAGTGGTTGCAGCTGTCAGGATTCCTTATGGCCTGTCAGGGACAAGTTAATGTTGTCATGCATCTTCTGTAATCGAGTATTCTCAAACCAGGGTTTTTATATCGTATTGGATTGAAATGATTATTCAGTCCGATATTGCATGTTGTCACTGGCCACCGTGGATGCAGTGTCATTCAGCTGGGTGCTGCTGGGTCCGCCATGCATGGCACTGACGAGCTGAGATTGATTTGTCTGACAACACTTTTGGGCTTGATCTCATGTGTGCGTGAATTTTCTGAAATATTGCACCCCGTATCACTGGAAGTCGACCGTAGCAACGACACGCATGTTGTTAAAGCCAGTCTTTTCGTCTGCAGGCTGCAGTATGGCAGGCTCTGAACCACTACGCCTACCTGGACGCTGTTTTCCTCGCTGAGAGACTCTATGCCGAAGGTAATATTTGTCTGTCTGCCTGCCTGTCTGCCAGTGGAGTCAGAGAAGCCACTGTAGTAGGGATGAATTTAGAATGTACACCTTACAGTATGGATTGTGACTGCTTTAGTAGTATGACATATAGTAACTGTATCGGTGGGATGTGACAATGTTCTGTAGCTTTGTGACTAAGCATGTACCAGGACTTAGTCGCACTGCCTTTCTTTATCTGTATTTTTCATGCTGCTTTTGACGCAGTCTTTAAATGTGAAGGGCAGCCATTAGCAGCCTGATACCCACAATCTATATTGAGTCTGACCAAGCCAAATGCGGTCCAAATGCCCAGGATAAGTTCAAGTTGCACCCAGTTTACAAGCATGTGCCAGGAGGTGTTGGGATAATCACTCACACCGACGCTATAGTCGATTAAAAACTTTAACTTTGTAAGTAATGTTGATGATGTTACTTTTTTGAGTAATATATCTGACATTTACACTACATGCTGACCAGTCTGTACTTCTGCCCGTCTCTGTCAGTGAGATCAGAGGAAGCCCTGTACCTGTTGGCGACATGTTATTATCGATCGGGGAAGCCTTACAAGGCGTACCGGCTGCTAAAGGCTCACAGCTGCTCCACACCACAGGTCAGATTCCTGTTGGCCAAGTGCTGCGTGGAGCTCAGCAAGTAAGAACACACACACTCAGTAGTCTTACCACACGTCGCTCAAATTATATTGTATTTTTTACCCACACATTTTTAATGAGGATGCTTTGGACTAAACAGTGTGTCTATGTCTCAGGCTGGCTGAAGGAGAGCAGGTTCTGATTGGTGGAGTGCTGAACAAACAGAAAAGCCAGGATGACATCATCACAGAGTTTGGAGACTCTGCCTCTTTCACACTGTCATTACTTGGACACATTTATTGGTAAAAGAAGAAAAAAAGACCCCTCCCGCCCAGTGTGTATTGCCGTTGTAGTAATGTAAGAAGCATTGCTGATTGACCTGCCTGTCTTTGTCTCCGAGCAGTAAGACAGATCGTGTTGCTAAAGGTGCAGAGTGTTTCCAGAGAAGTTTAACTCTCAACCCGTTCCTGTGGTCCCCTTTCCAGAACCTTTGTCACTTAGGTAGCACACGCATCCTCACCGTCAATGGTTGAAAGTATGTCATTGTTTGGAATTTGATAGTTTCACTAACTGTAATGCCTCTATGGTGACATCTGTTCCAGGAGAGAAACCAGATCCAGATCAGGTCTTTAGGTTGTCCTCTTTCCAGAACTCACCTGTAGCCCCACCGCCTCAATCTGTTAGCCCCGCCCAGAACCCTTCCCATCGCCTAGACACTGCCCTCATGGAAACACCACAAGACACACTGGTATGTTGTCCACATTTGTTAATGATGTTTCTGTCTGCTATTATTTGTGTTTCAGTCATCAAATTCACGTCGCTCATATCAGTTAGTCCCATTCTGATAATTATTTGGGTTGGTTTGTCAATTAGAGCACTTGTTCACAGCTTTATTCTCTGCAGATTTCTGCTCATCAGATCACTTGTAATTTCTCAGATTATTGATGCCTCATTGCCGGTAATAAAGAAAATCATTTGTTTCTTCTTCTAGGAGTTAAATCGCTTGAATCTAGAATCGTCTAATGGAAAGCTGACATCCGATTTGTCGGTTTCCTACATTGACTCCTCCCTCATCTCCCCGGAGACTGGCTCCCTATTGGGTAATACGGTTTCCATGGCGTCAGCTGGCTCCTTACTGGCGAAACAGAACAAGCCCAAGAGCGGGCGAAGTTTGCTTGGAGGACCTGCGGCTCTAAGCCCCCTGACACCCAGGTGAGTTATCCTGCCATACCTGCACAGGTGCCAGTGTGTTCTTCACTTCATTTCGGCGAGGGGCTGAGTGTGTGCATGTGTCTCTTAGTTTTGGCATCCTCCCCCTGGAGCCCAGTCCTGGAGACCCCACATATTTACAGAACTATTCAGCTACCATGGAAACGCAGTCTACAGCTCCCAGCAAGAAGGTACGCACATTCTGGACACATTCAGGTGTTTCTGATTTTACAGGATGGTGGAGAGATGTGTGACAGGTGTGAGATTTCATGATAGGATTTTTAAACTCACTGAAGTGTTTTCCTTGTTTTGTATTTATTTATTATGTACCCCTTTAATCTTCTTTCTCTCCTCACCTGTCTCCATTTCAGTCTGTCTCGAGGATCAGTCAGTCCAAGTCTGTGTTCAGTCAAAGTGGAAACAGCAGAGATGTTCTCCCAATCCCCTTTAACCCATCACAAACCTCTGCCCCTCACACCAGGTAACTATGATCATAAAGCTCTGCCCATAGCTAAAGCCCCTTTTTCCTTTATCCAAATTCCTGCCAATCTGATTTCCTGTGTTTTTGTTTTTTTGTCTGCAGTGGTTCCCCTCAGGTCCTCAGTCCCAGTATGTCTGGTCCTCCAAATGTTCAGCCACGGAGAAGCTCCAGACTGTTTACTAGTGCCAGCTCTACTGCCAAGGTATGTCATTTCTCCGCTGATACAGTGCTACTACGAACAGCTGTCGACACCAGTGTCTCCTCTCCAGCCTCATAACCCTCCTCCCTCGCTTTTCTCTGCAGGAGAATAGTAAGAAGTTAAAGATGAAGTTTCCTACAAAGATCCCGAATAGGAAAACAAAGTGTAAATCTGCAAAGACATCAAACAGCAGCAACCTGAATGAGAGTCTTGACATCCTGAGGCTGGACCCCAGCCTGAGCCTGCCAGACACAAAGATCCCCCAGTACCAGAGAGCTGCAGCAGGTAGAAACTGGAGAAACAGCGGAGAACACTGTTGTCTACTGGGCATCATCACCACGTTCACACCTGTCTGTTCTGTGTGCATTTAGACAGCGTGATGGCGTTGTTACGGGAACTGGGGCGGGGTTACCAAGCTCTGTGCTCGTACAACTGCAGAGAAGCCATCAACATCCTGACGTCCCTCCCACCGCAGCACTACAACACCGGCTGGGTGCTTACTCACATCGGCAGGGCCTACTTTGAGCTGGCCGAGTACACACAGGTAACCCTCCACGTCACGCAGGTCGTAAATCTCTCCATGCTCCACTCTGGATGGTTGCTTTGTGTTCCGACGATGCTATAATGTAGTTGTATTTTGTAGGCGGAGCGTCTGTTCAGCGAAGTTCGCAGGATCGAGTCGTACAGAGTCGAGGGGATGGAGATCTATTCAACCACACTGTGGCACCTGCAGAAAGATGTTGCACTGTCCGCCCTGTCCAAAGATCTCACAGACATGGATAAAAACTGTCCCGAGGTTGGGACACACACACACACACACACACACACACACCTTTTAAGTCTTCAAATTGCCAAACAATTTTTCTGTAACTCACACTGTCATCTTGCCGCAGGCCTGGTGTGTCGCTGGAAACTGTTTCAGCCTGCAGAGGGAGCATGACATCGCTATTAAATTCTTCCAGAGAGCCATCCAGGTGAGCTGCTGTTACCATGGTTACTGTTCATTCATCGTGACTGTACCTGGGCAGCCCCGTGATTATGCTGTCATTAAGGAAGATGGTTGCCGGGTCTTCACAGGGTCATCAGAGAGAGGGAGTATCGCATCTCATAATTAAAATACCCGCATCCCTCTCGTCCCCAGGTTGATCCAGGATTTGCGTATGCGTACACTCTTCTGGGTCACGAGTTTGTTCTTACAGAGGAGTTGGACCGAGCGCTCGCCTGCTTCCGAAATGCCATCAGAGTGAACAACAGGCATTACAATGCATGGTGCGTTTAAAAACCTCATTTGCCATCTAATTGCAGAAATGCGTCTGCTTGACAAATGTGACTGTCAGACTTGTATTGGAGTGAGAGAGAGTTTCCGCTCATGCGAGTGGGTCTATTTATTTTGGTGTGCCCGCAGGTATGGTCTGGGGATGATTTACTACAAACAGGAGAAGTTCAACCTGGCAGAGATCCACTTCAAGAAGGCTCTGAGCATCAATCCTCAGAGCTCTGTGCTGCTGTGTCACATCGGAGTGGTACGTTAGTACATGTTGCACTACAATCACAGCACACAACAAGATTAGTAACCCGGATATATTTCAATGCTTTTTTTGTTCCAGGTCTACTTAATCGAGTCTCTGATAACTGAACAAACTACATGCAAAAAAACCTCTATAATCATCATGTATTTGAATTTCTCTGCACAGGTTCAGCACGCGTTGAAGAAGTCTGACGCAGCTCTGGAGACTCTGAACAGAGCGATCGGAATCGACCCCAAAAATCCACTCTGCAAGTTCCACCGGGCATCTATACTGTTTGCCAATGACAAGTACAAGGTGATTGATCTATGTCAATATACCATTATACATATTTTATAATAACATATTTGTAGTCTTTCTCGCAACAGTCAAAGTTTGACCATGACATTGTGTCTATCACTCAACAGGCGGCTCTTCAGGAGTTGGAGGAGTTGAAGCAGATTGTTCCCAAAGAGTCTCTGGTTTACTTTCTCATAGGAAAGGTAGTAAAAACATACTGTTGGATCCACTGTGACCTTCGTTTATGATCAAAACCTTTAAGCTTTGCTACCTCAACTGTAGTGGTGTTTTCTAGCGCCCTCCAGTGACAGTAGCATGTAACATGCCAACTTGACTAACTATTGACTTTTTGCAGTACTATAGCTGGATTTTGGTTCTCCTACTCATAACCATGATCCTTCTTTGTGTATAAGCAACCTTCAAATGAGGAGGCCTAACCAACATTTAGAATCACTACCAGCAACACTGACTGTTTTCAGTCAAACCCCCAGAGGGACGCAGACAGATATCTTAAAGATTAACAAACATTGAGATTTATTCTATT
Source organism: Mullus surmuletus (assembly GCA_903171835.1). Taxonomy (NCBI): domain Eukaryota; kingdom Metazoa; phylum Chordata; class Actinopteri; order Syngnathiformes; family Mullidae; genus Mullus; species Mullus surmuletus. Next base: position 48,670 of record CAESWR010001979.1, read on the forward strand.
GTGAACATTTTGACACTCCTTGTGTTGCAGGTGTATAAGAAGCTGGGTCAGACACACTTGGCTCTGATGAACTTCAGCTGGGCTATGGATCTGGATCCTAAAGGAGCAAACAACCAGATAAAAGAAGCCATCGACAAGAGATACCTGCCAGAGGACGAAGGTAGAGTCACACACATCACCGTGACATCAGCTGCCTCAGACAGAGCTCTGAGATCAGTTTGTGAGATGTCAGATTGGAAATATGATTATACATCACATTATTGCATAATCACCAGCCTCATTAAAATCAGCATCAATTGTATCATTTCTTTTACATCGAGAAAAGTGGATTCTTTTTTTTCTGTTCTGAAACTCGGAGCCAACCGCCTATCTGTGTCTCTACCTGTCACGCAGCAGCTGTGGAGGTGGACGACAGTCAGGACAGCAGTATTATGACGGATGCTGATGACACGCAGCTCCACACGGCTGAGAGCGATGACGTCCTTTAACCCCGCCTCCTCTTGTAACCCCTGCTTCTGCTCGAGCCAAGCCCCGCCCTGTCCTGATTGGCTGGAGGAGTATTGTTGCCAGGCAACATTCTGACAGATCTTCAGTTTAACTCTACCCTTGGCCCTTCTCTCCCTCGTATGTCATTGAGCTCGTTCTCTGACATCACAGCTGTTTTTTTATGTTCTTTTTATCATCGTTATGGAAATCAATAAAAACATGTAAACCCCGCCTACCACTGTCTAGGTTCTGTTTATCTAACTATCTCTGCATTGATTAGATCAGGTAAGTCAAGGTATTAACCAGAAGACTGGGGAATGGATGTAATATATTAGATATCAGATTTTAGAGGTAAAACTGGCAGATGTAAATGTCAGTCTGGCAGGTTGAATGTACTTTTAGATTTTGTTCTACTAATAAAAAGAAACTAAGCCAGCTCAGATCCAAGAGAAACTTTATTGGTACAAAGCACTTTCACAGAGAGAGATGGAATGGTTTTGGCACCGAGCATCAAACTGCATTCTGGGTTTTGTTTTTTTAATGATTTGGGTGGTGGGGGACATCACTGGGATCTACAGCACATTGGCATTCAGAAAACACGGAGGAGATGATGCTTGGGTCAGATATGTGACGATCAGTAAGAGAGACTTGATGAAGGAAGCTGTGTGGCTGTTAGCATACATTAGTTTCTTCTAACTGGAATCCATTAAAGAACTCTCAGATTTGAGTGCATGACTCTTAATTGTCCCCAAGGCCCTTGAGCTCTCCTCAAAGACATTTCAAGCAAAGCCTGATCCTGGAAAAGGAGGTTCTACAGGCCAACATGCATCATGACATAAATGAATTAAATCCCCCTTGAAAAGGGTGAAAACCTGAAAATGACCAAGAATAATCTGATCTCAAAAAGGCAATAAATTATACAATTTTTCTGATTGGATGTAGACGAGAAGTAAAATGTTGCCATGTATTCAGCGAATTAACTCTGAGTATCAATTTAATTCTTGTTACGATAATACTTTTTTCCATTTTCTCAAATTGTCTCCAGCAGAGTCACATATCGAAGATTTTTCTCTATTCTAACTTCATGAAATCTCTCCAAGCACGACTGTGGTGTGATATGACGGTGATGAGAAGAAGGGGAATACGACATTTTTAATTTTTTCCCGTTGCCATCAGGTAGTTTCCTTGGTAATAAGTGAGTGGGCTAGGGGGGTCAGCAGGCACAGATGGTCGTCCAGTCACAGGCCTTGTTTGGCAAGGGAGGCAGACACCTGACGTGAGGAAGAAGTCACAGTTTCTTCAAGTTTGTGTTTTGTTTTGGGACATGTTTTCACTGAACTGGTCTTACCTGGTCAGCAAGGGTGTCGAGGGGCGGAGCTTCAGCAGCGTTAAGGCTTCCAGGGGAGGAAGTGTTGCTATGTTTAGGGGAGTCCGACTGGACAACGATGTCAGCGCCATGGTCAGTCCGAGCTTTGGCGGTGTCTCTGAAGTTCAGTTTCTGACTTTCAATCTGTTGGCACAAAATCCACAGACAAGTGTTCGATCATCTAAATCGCATTTAAAGCGTTAATAGATGTGTATGGAATGTATGCCCCTTTTTAATGTCAAACACAAAAAGGGCTGCTGATGCTGAGATGATTGCACATCCTTTTCACTTTGTGTTGTTGGCAAATACCTTCTTCTTTCCTCCCCCGGGCACGTGAGTAATGTTGTCCAGGGAACACACTTTCGATTGAATGTCTTTGAAGTCCACCTTCTCAGATTTAATCTCCACCCTCCCTCCACCTGTAATCACACAGAGACACATCGTTTTCAAATAGAGAACGTCAACATTGAGAGCATTTTGGGGAATCATTTTCATTTGAAATTGGCGACATCTAAAAAGGTAGGCACTAGGGTTGTCAACTCCTTGAAAAATAAAAAATGGACACCTCGTTGGCAGGGCATCGGATCTTTGTCAAAGAATGACGTCATTCTTTTGTGTCATTTCTATGTCATTTTTGGACGTCCAATTTCTGTCCATTTTTTTAACGCCAGGCAATGTCATTTTTTCGACTCTAACATTGACGTCCGTCCCACTTGTTTTATTACACTAAAAAATATCATAATATCTTTGGTCTTAAATTCTTTCATTTATTACACTTTCCTACATCAACCTTAACCACTAAAAATTTTTACATACCATATTTGGTCATTTATTTTGGTAATTTTTTATACTATATTATATATACATATTTCATATTATGATACCTCAAATTGTCGCATTCATTGCACTTTCCCATTTCAACCTTAACCTACTCTTTTTACATGCCATATCTGCCTCTGACCGGAAGCAGCTGTACGTCAAGTAGTGAGGTTACTGCCTCCAAGGCCAACAGTCTGCAGACACGCTGCTTTGTTGTCGTTTCTTCTCTTCCGGTATCTTTTTCGCGAGCGACAGTAGCTGGACCAATGAGATGAGCCCGATTCTGTGTCGTCATACTCGTGTGTGAGGGGTGCTGTCAGCTCATTGGTCAGAGGGCGGGGAGTACATTTGCCGTAAAATTCGATGTAAAGCGCCCCATCATTCATCAATTCCATTGACTTTTTACAGACTATTTTGGATTCTCACGATAATACGGTACAAAGTGCGCACCGTTTCAGCTCAATACGGTACGCTTACCTTTGTTTCTAAATACGGGTTTTTGAAGGGACGGTTGGCAACCCTAGCGCAGACACTGACAGGTTACATAAAGTAATAGAGAACGTGATATATGAGTGAGTGAACAAGCTGGTTTCACCTGGTTTGTGGTGGATGTTGCCTTTGGAGCCACATTTTGATGTCACACTACTGAGATCCATCTTCTTATTGACGATGTGAATCTGCAGACATTAATACATGAAGCCAAAATAGTAGAACATTTGCAGGAGAGCTCTGCAGCTCACCCTGACATGGTTATTTACTCATTTCCTGCCTAATTTCCTGTACTAATTTGCCACAAAAGCCACTGTGTACAGAAACCTGACGTCTGCTAATCAGTGCGCAACTGTTCCTGGACATCAATATACCTTGCCCCCTCCGGGTGAGTGTTTGAGGTTCTCTGTTGATCCGATCTTTGACCTCACATTGCTGAGATCAGGCATGGGGTGAGAGGGGAGCGGAGGGGTGCGTCCGCGCGCAGAGCCGGGAGACCTGGGAGGAGTTCGAACCACTGCCACCTGCAGGACGGGTGAAAGGATTACAGAGGATTAAGAGTTACAGCCAAGAGAAAAGAAGACAGTCGACCAGAGAGGCAGGTGCTCCAACCTTCTTCACGTCTCTGTTGGGCGTGGACGAGCGGCTGGCAGGAGAACGACTTCCTGGACTATTGACTCCATCTATGGACTCTGACAGACAGACAGACAGGCGCGTTAACCAAGTTGGACTGGTGGAAGTGGTATTAGATGTGAAGCGGTGTAGTACCTGTACCTGTACTCTTGGCAGAGATCATCTTAGCTGCTCTGGCGCCCCCTGCTGCCTTGGAGGCCTGAGAGATATAGACGTTATTTCCTTCAGCATGATTTTTAGTTTGAGACCCATTTTTCTGTAGCTTGGACACTACGTTAAATTCAAGTTGTGTCATTTCTACAGTGGCCGAGGGCTGCAAATAAGAGAGAAACACTAAAACTGGGACCAGGGCCCAATTTGGTGCCGTTACATGTACAAATGTGGAATAGTATGACACTAAAGACCCTTTGACCTTTGACGCTACAAATTTACGAAACAAAACAGAAGGCAATGGCCACAAACTGAGGAATGGACCAATCCTGTGGGATCTCTTTGAACACCAACTTCCAAGTCTTAGAGAAAATACATCCTGCTCGTGTGCTTAAAGAGGAACCGATCCCACAGGATTGGTCCATTCCTCAGTTTGGTGCCTCTAGTGGCCTGACGCACTTCTGTTTTGTTTCGGGATTTTGCAGCGTTTCTCTCTCGTGCGTTTCTTGTTTTTGCAGCGTCACTGTTTGCAGTGTTTCTGTGTTTGCAGCCTTTCATACCAGATGTGACTTTACGTAATTTTTACCTTCATAGCTTCTTCAGAAGTTTCCTTCACAGCTGCTTTTTCTGTTTGAGCCGCAGAAGAAGAAACATGAGGTGTAGTTAATAATAAATATATCGAATCGACATTTGCTGGGTTTTTTTTTTACAAGAAGCTGATGTTTGTTCACAATGCAACTGCACAAAAAGGTAACAAAAATCGTGGGGGGAGTGGTGAAGTCATTCAGAGGTTAGAGGTCAGGGAGAAATGGAGTGAGGGGAGTGGGCCGGGGTCCTCTGCGAGCTCTGCATTTCCATGGAAACCTCAAGGTTAGCCAGAAGTCAGCAGGAAGCATCCATTCTGTGTCACTTTCCGCGCAAGAGACGAGAAGGTTCGAAATATTCATTTATCACCCAGGAACATGACACAGAGGAGGAACGGTTAGGGGCCGTGCTGCAGCGAGGAAGAACGAAAAGAGGGAGGTGTAAGAGAAAAAGCGGAGTTAGGGGAGGCGGTGAAAGTGAGCAGAGCAGGAGGAGCAACTGAGTCAGGAGGTTCAGCAGGAGGACAGACCTTTACTGAGGGAAGGAAGAGCGGATTTTTTCTTAGTCGAAGGGGAGACGGCGCTTGTTTTTAGCGCTGCTGCAACTCGGGCGGGCGGAGTCTCGGTGCTGGAGGGAGGAGCAGGTGTGGGAATCATGCATCTCTTCTCCTTAGCCAGAGGAGCGCTTGTTTCGTGGGGAAGGACCTCCTGGGCGTCGGGGGGAGAGGTGGGGGGCTGCTCCTGCTTGGGTGTGGTTGGTTTCTCCTCCTGGATGTCCGAGTCACTGGGAGCGCTTGTTTTACTGTCTGGAACCTCCTGTGACTCCTCCTGGTTTGGCATGGGAGCATCTTGATTTATCTGCTCACCTTCTTCTTCCTTCATCTCTTCTGGTTGTTCCTCTCCTCTATTCTCGGCCCTCTCCTCACCAATCTCTGCCTGCGCCTCTTCCAAAGGAGGAGGGGTCACTGTTGGCTCCTCTTCCTCTTTGTTTGCCTCATCCCTCTCTCCTCCTAGCTGCTCATTCTCCTGCTCCTCTGTCTTCACCACACAGCTCTCCTCTTGCTCCACAGCGTTGCTCATCATCATCTGTGCATCTCCTCCATGTTCCGGCTCCTCCTCTCTCACCTCCTGCTCCTCTGCCGTGCTGTCATGTGGGAGTTTATCCGAAACACTGACGGGACTTAGGTCTGAGGGAGGAGGAGGAGGAGGAGGAGGAGGAGGAGGAAAGAGCGTGACGAGAGAGGAGAGGATAAAGTGTCGGATAAAGAGGAGAAAGCGGAGAAGATAGAAAGTGGGGAGAGAAGGAGGGGAAAGAAAGCATAGAAGAGGAGGACAAAGGAGAGGAGAAATACAGACAACACACGGATGAGGACAAAATCTGTGTTTCTGACACATGATTTGATCATTTGGCTCTATGTAACATGACACCATGGAAACATGGGTGTTTTGTTACAGTGGTTGTCAATGGTTACAGGGACTGGAAGTCTGACATTTCACATTGCTTATTTGAATGTGTAAGTTATATTAACAACTGTTTTCCAATTCTCTGACTTCATTTACGCTTCCTGGAACCGTGAGACAAAGAATCCACAACCATCTGTCCTCCACGAGGTGCCCTTATTTACTTTAATTGAATTTAATTGATTTTTTTAAATTGGATTAATGTTATTCTATTTGATATCATGTGGCCAAAGCTGTGACCTGTGGAAAGGCTTTCAGCGGGAGATAATCATCGTTTATTCCTCCACTATTGCCTCCACCCTGACTCAACACCTCCTGGACCGCCCAGTTTGTCACACTCAGCCCAGACATTCCCGCACGCCATCTTTGCACACGGTCACATGTGGTGGTAACATCAGCAGGGTCAAATAAAGCCTTTTATAAGCCACAAATACATCAGTGACAGATTCTAGATGTTGGTCAGACATGCACTGGATGCTGCTAATGCAAGGTTATCATTTTCTTTGTTTCAACGAGGTGTGTGTCATGTGATAGTGTAACAGCAGTATAGAATTGGTGGTGTAATGTGTAACAGCAGCCGTGCTGTGTAGTGTGACAGCGTCCCTCAGTTCCAATACTCCCTGTTACATACTTTTACTCTGTGGTTGATGGCTTGACCGCAAAATGACACAGACGTCCATGTTCCACCTTTGGGTATTGACAGGTCATTGTACAACACACGTTCATGCAGGAATATTGAGCCTTGTGATCCAACCGCTTGATGGCAACACACAAGGAAGGAGGAATGTACGAATCAACAAGTGAATTACAAATAAAAAACCTCAAACGGTTTAGATGTTTCAGCATTTGAAGTCAAATTTAGATGATTATACTGTATTATTTCATAGCATTGGGACTGCACCTGAATGCAACATCATCATGATTGACAGGCTGTCACCCACCTCCCATCATCCTCTTCACTTCGGCAGGGCCTTCACCGTGAGGGGCGGAGTCTCCATCCATCATCACTCCTACAGAGGAGTAGAGGAGGGGTGGGTGGGTTTGGGGGGGGGGATTGGGGGGGTGCAGGAGGATGAGGTCAGGAGAGGAGGAGAGGAGGGGAGGGAAGGAGGGTGTGGTGATTAGGTGTAAGCACAAGAGGAGAGGATAGGTAAAGTGAAGGGCGTGGGGATTTACAAACAGCAGGGAAAGGGAGGAGTGGGAAGGTGGATGAGGAGGAAAGGTGATGCGGGAAGGTAATTGAGGAAGAAAGGAGGTGCAGGAGGAGAGGATGAGGCATGGGAAGGAGCAGTAGGTGAGCGGGGAGAGGAGGAGTCACTGAGCATGCTCTGTTGGAGGAGCAGAGCCTGTCAGCAGCCATGATGATGCAGCAACAGAAACATTTCAACCACTCTCTAGTGTAGTCTCAAGCCCCCCCCTCGCCACTAAATCACCCACTGTGACACGCACACATGTTCGCGTGGACCCCCATCCTTCAGTCTGTTATATCTTAAGCTAATTCCGCTTGCAGGCCAGCGGCGCGGCGGCCTGCGCGCCCTCAGAGCGGACAGTCCGTTTCCGCGTCTGCCGCGTCTGCCGCTGCCGCGTCCGCGCCTTCAGACAGCGGAGCGGCAGAGACACATAGAGCAGAGAGAGACAGACGGAGACACAGGGGGGAAGAAGCGGAGGGCAGAGACGCACCCAGCAGACAGGTGGACAGTCAGTCGGACAGACGAGTGAGCAGAAAGACACGTAAAAAAGTGTGAGACAGTCTTACCTCCTGGCTGCGGTCCGTCTGTCTGCTGCTCCACCTGCTGCCGCACTGAGAAGGGTGGTGCTCTACTGCTGCATGCTGGGAGAGGAGGCTGCTGTTGCCATGGTAACCAGCCGCATCCCTGCACCGAGCGCGGAGCTGAGTCATAAAGTTCAGATTGAGGCTGGAAGATGAATCTTTTTCAAAATAAAACCACTTCCTCTTCAACTTCCTGCGTTTGTCCCTCTGAAAAAAATATCAAATGTATTCATTTGACTGATGCTTCATTTCATCAGTTTACCGCAAATTTCCATTTAATGTTCATTCGAAAAGTTGTCTGTATTGTGGCATGTTGTGCATCACACTGTTTCAGTATTGTTATTAATATTTGTGTGTAGGAATGCCTTTATTTTGAAACGTTTATTTCATTTGCGTAAATAAAATCTACTTGCATAGTTTTTACTAATCAAAAAACAGGGCTGATTTAATTTATTGTGCTTTTCAGATTCGAATTTGACTCTGACATCATGATTGAATATATTTCTGTTACTGCAAATAAGATCTTTTCATAATACAAGTCAAGAGAGATGAATGCATGTCAGTATGTGCCCAGACTATGCTGCCTAATAAGCAGAAAATCTATCATTATTAAATATTACATGAAGTTGGAATGTCATGCGAGATGCAATAGAGGTTCATGCCACAGGGTGTTGCAAGTCAGTATGAATGACTTTTGAAAAACTGTTGTTTTGGGGGAAAGTTGGAAATTCTGCTTATCGACTCAGCTCTGTTGTCATGACGACTGCAGAGGTTTTGATAGCGCTGCGAATCAACGCTAACGTGGTCATAATGAAAACAAAAAGACAACATCATTCTGACAGAATCATTCATCTCCATTGGAGTTTACTCACAGTTTAATACAAAAACACCAAATGAACACAATTGTGAAGTCTTGAACACAACTTTTTGACATGGATATAAACATGAACAATTACCGGCTTCTGTCATTTTTTATCTACCACAGCATCACTAGTCCTAAACTATGTTGTAGTTTAACCACCTCATTACTACCTATACATAATGCCAGTGGATAAAATTGAATTCATTGATTTATACGTGATAAAGTCGAAAAATCTTTATCTCTGCACAGCGACATGATTGATTCTTGGATGTCAGTATTGTTTCCATAGTGACCTATCCCAGGCTCAGCAGTGATAACACACAGAACCATCAAGCATCATCTAACACACTATAACAAACCATGTCTCTTATCAGTTTTTGTCTAAAAATAATCGAATTAATCTGTGTTGTCCAGCGGGTCTCTGTTTTTGTCTCTGAGGATCCCGATTGGCAGCAATAATGTGTGGGAAAAAACGATGCCAGCAGACAGGGTTTGTTTTTTAATATTCAGTTATTGCTCATGAATAACAACCTCTCTCTCTGTAAATTGATTCATGAGCCAGAATCATGCATTCTAACATGCTGCATGAAGTATCCATGTATCAAATCTTTTTATGGAGGAGTGTCACCCTGACAACCAACCACCAATGACATTGATCCCCCCCCCCAAAAAAAGCAGGAAAGTATTTGTTGAATATTAAGTTGAGTGGAAAATATCTTCGACTCCATGTCACTGAAAGAAACATGACTAGATTCCCATTATGATTAATGAATATTGTATTGCGCCACCTGTGTGAGACCTCAAACTGTCTGGAAATGGAGAAATCTGACCTTAACACCACATACAATGGGTTTAAAACAAGGAAAATATACATGGAAAAACCCACACAAACACACACACAGACGTTTATTTCGGGGCAAAGTTCTTGTGCACTAGAAATAACTGCCAAGGCGTGTTACCAAGATGACTGCTGAGTGAAGCAAAGCGTGAGTACTAATTAAGGGTCAGTGAGTCTGACACCGTGCTGCTGCGTGAGGCAAACACTTGATCTATACGCAAAGACAGAGACCTGATTCATCTTGTTTATCAATTTATTGATTCAATATTAGACATCAGTAGACACAGAAGGATCACATTTAGATATTAACTCACTTTACTGTAACCTGCAGCCTGCCTTTTGATTAAAGTCTCTGGTGGACGAACGAAGCGATCGAGTCACTTCTCTCACAAATACAATTTTTTTCATCTGATACTGTTATAAATACTTGCAATGCTTACATCTTTATCAAGCTTTTCCAGCAAATAATGCCACAGACTGGAGCTTGTAGCTTCATTAATATTCACACACAAACACGCATACACACATATTTGTATGTGCACAAACTCTCTCTCACACACACACACGCACTCACGCATACACACACATACTCAGGCACGATAGAAATGAGTTCAAGGGAAGGGGGAGGAGTTTGTGTTTCTTCCTGAGTGTTTCCCTCATTGGTTCCTTATACAGGTACTAACTATACTATAGTTACTATGGTTACTGTGGATACTAGGGTTACTGTTGCTACTACCTATTTCTTTCAGGCTCTAAACTGGACTTTTATTAAAATTTACAATAAACTAGAGGGCAAGTGTGCATAACAATTACAACTGATGATAAATATATTCCAATCTTCATCTTAATCTTTTCTGTACAGTGTCCATCTCATGGAAAGTGCAAATGTTTTCACCAAAATATGCGATTTTCTTCAGATTGCTACTCATCTTTAAGAGATTGTCCAGAATTTGTTGTGAAATCCAGATTTCTCATACCACACCCATATTTCGTCTTTTAAAATTGAATTATATTTTTTAACAGCATGCAAGGATTTAGAGCTGGAGGATAAATTGTGCTCTTTTGCACCAAAAGAAACCTAAACAAAGTTTCTTGCGTCATACCTGAACAGTGAGAAATAAAACAAGAACAATCCAAAGATAATCCACGTTATCTTATGTTATAGTGTGACCCAGGGGTCATTCGTGTCTGTGATGAGCTTCACCTTCAGCTGCAGCGATGACAAGAGGTCACCAATGTTTTGAATTATTAATCATTCTTAAGAGAAACCTGATGAGGAGAAATCACTAAGTCAAAGAGAAGCTTGTAAGGATGTTCAGATATCATAATGCATTATCCATCAAGCCTAAAACTGTGTTGTTATGCTGAAGGTGAAGCTGTGAATGTTTGTCTTACCTGTTTGTATCTATGTGTGTGTGCGTGTGTGTGTATGTGTGTGTTTAGCTCTGTTACACAGGAGACAGCTGGTGAGAAATTTTACAATATAGACAGTTATAGCTCATCAATGATACACAATAAATAAATAGATGTATTTACTATTAAACATGAGCACAATCCAGTTGCTTGATGCAAGATCACATCTGCAGTCCACTGGAAGCAGCTGATTGGTCACGACGAGGGGAGGGGCATGGCCAGGCAGACCACAAGACACTGGACAGAATCACCGCCACTACGTATCCTGCACCTCCATTGGCTGGTCCGACTCGAACCGGGGCCCCACACAGAGCAAACGCCTCTGATTGGCTGAAAATGAGCCACGCACTGTCCGTTGGAAAGAGTCAGCGTGTCAAAGGTCAGAGGTTGGAGGACTGTTTTATGCTGTGGAAGGACACGCGACTCGGCGAGGTGGGCAGTGACGTGGCACGCACCGCGCGGCTCCGGATGGAGTGACGATCCTGCCAACGGATCCAGCGCTTTCGAACCGCCGAGCGTACCTGCACAGACGGGCAGACAGACAGACAGACAGACAGACAGACAGACAGACCGATAGGCCAGTAAATATATTTGTTTTGGGGGTAAACTATACGATAATCAACAACCGTAAGAGTCTCGGTATAGAGCCAAGTGGAACACCCACATCTGTGCTGCCTATTATATTATGACTAAGTTGCAGTGATAGCTATAGTTATTCATAGTATACTTTTTGATTATATAATATGAATATTATATTATGTGGCACACCTCAGACAGATGAAGAATAAATTACCTCACTGTTGAGAAAACAGTAGAAGACTGAAACAAAAAAGCCCTGCAAGAGCAAAGACAATGCAGAGACAATGTTAGCGGCTCACAGGCAGCTGTTGTCCCATGAGATTAGATTTACTTGATGAGATTAAAGGAAAAAAGGAAGAAAGGAAAAAAACAAGTTGACAAACCTGGAAAGACTCCAGTATGGAGTTGAAGTAGATGAAGACGATCTGAGCCACCTCATCCTCCCCACCAGGATTCACAAAAAACAGCATGTAGGTTATTCCTAACAGAGGCAGCAGCACCAGAGTGGCTTTCACCGCCTTCCTGCGGGGAAACGGCAGCCTTTCAAAACACGGCACTGACTCCGCTAACAAGGCGGCAACAACACCCATGAAGAAAAAAGTGTAATATATTTAGAATAATAAACATTGTTTGGTGAGTTGTAGCTCCGTGCTTCGCGGCTCTCACCGGTACTGGATGGTTTCTGAGGTCGTCGATGCTCTCAGTTTGGTCATCAGTATCCGAACGATGTTGAACAAGAACACAAAGTTAATCTGAGGGGAAGAAAAATGGATGTTTAATCTGTTATCAATTTTCAATGTTAATGTTATCAAACCTGTGTGTTTATGCACAAGTATGTACATTTTTCTCATGATTTGCCTTTCACTTTCCAAAGTTGTTTGAAGTTTTCCTCTGACATACCGTTCACATCACACAAGACATTCTAAGGACTTTTATTTACTATGTTTTCAGACTTCTTTTAATCAATACTATCAATCAATCAATACTTTTGCATTTGTCAAGATTTACATTATGCAATTGAATTGTTATATATAATGAATTTCTGTTCTTAAATTTTCCATTTTATTTATTCTCACTGATTCTGCACAATATGTACTTCCATTTATTTCACTTTCTTTACATTTGTAGACCATGATCTATACCTTTTGTTTCTCTTTCTGTTTTTTCTTTTTCTTTTTATCTATTCTATTTGTACTTAAACTTTGTCTTACGTTTGTAGATGGATTTTACTTTACATGGGGTTTACACCGGCTTCTATCTCTCCTGCACAACATCCAACATGTTTATTAACCTTGATATTCTGTATGTGTAATGTGCAAATACACAAATAATAGATAAATAACAAAAGTTCAACTCTGTGTGCTGCGCTTCATAAAGGCGCCTTCTGGTCGTCTAAGTAGTTTTTAGGCAAAATTATCTCTGATCAATTATCTCTTTATGCTTTAACTGCTTAATCGGAGGATCAGTTCAAACCGAGGAGGTGTGAAAGGTTTCTTACCAGCAGGACCAGTATCATGGGGCCTTGGTAGATGTAGTCTGTATAAACACCCGCCCTCTTTCCGAACCAACACCTGTCAATCAAAAAAAAAACAGCAAAACAAAGCTGCCAGTCACATCCCTTCTTCTCCTTCAGCCATAACCGTGTTGATGCCCCTGACTTTTGCTTCCCTATAGGCTCGTTTATATATCATGGTTTGATGACACAGGAGTTACCATAGCAACAGCATTGATGCTACTGCAAAAAACGGACACTGCTTTGGACGGCGGTAATTCCAGCATGATCCCCATGACTCACTTCTCATTGTCGTAGTAAAGCTTCCCGAACGCCCACGCCACGATGATTGGAAACGGAATGCCTGCGGAGGGTGGAGACGGACAGCTCTAACCGCAACCGCGAAACGACAAAGACGGGCGAGTGGCGGTAAAAAAATGAGACGCCGAACTGACCCCATCCGATGCAGATGAACATCCACTTCCTGAGCTTGTCCGTCGAGTAGGTGAGGACCACGGCAGTGTGAAGGTAGCAGCCTTCTCCGAACATCCAGAAGAAGTTTGTGACGTGGAAATAATTGTACGCGGCCGTCACCAGCCTGCACCACACCTGTGGAGGAGGAAGAGGAGGGGGAGGACAGCGTGCCTGGATGCTCTCATGGTGTCTCTGTTGCTGTCATAACCGCTGATGTCAAGCAGAAACCCCCCCCACCCCCTCCCCCCCCCCAATCATCACAGCTTGACACTGTGACACTGATGGTGATGCTGCTGACACATTTAAATTTAAGTCACATGACGATCACGCCCGCGTTAGATCACTTTGTCAGCGTCAATAAATCAACCCGCTGACCCTGCAGGGATCATCTGAGATGCAACACGACAGAGATGTGCGTGTGTGTGTGTGTGTGTGTGTGTGTGTGTGTGTACCTGGTTGCTCTCGGTAACAGCAGGGTTCATCGTTAACTGGACGATGAACCAGGTGGCGTTTCGCAGGATGAACGCAGAGATCAGATTCCAGTGAATGATGTTCCTCAGACAACGAATACTCCTGCATATTTAAAGGTTGAAGATTTTAATTATCTGGATAAAACCTTTGAATTCTGAATGTTTGATATCGCGGATGTCGGGAGTTGGATTAGATTGGAGGGGACACTCATATGTGCCGCTTACAGAATGTAATTTTTTATTCAAATCTGTTGGGCTTTGAGTTTTTATCCTGTGTTGGACCTGGAACAGTCCGAGATTTTTACAAAGACTCCGCTTATCAGCAGGAAGCAAGCGCTGCGAATAATGGGGTTGGGAGGTCTGTCTCTAAATTTCTGTGCGATCTGAATGAATCTTAAATTAAACAGACAGATTCTGAGAACTGTCAGCCCGCCTCGGCGCAAAAATAGAATCTTTTTCATGTCTGTGCCTCTAATCTGGCATGCTCCGACTCATTTTCATCTTTAATCCTCTAACAATGACTGGACATCGCCCAATCTGCCAATACACGCAGCCACACACACACTCACACGCACACACACACACACATCTGGCTGCTGCTTTGTAAGGATCAAAGAATCACAAGGTATCTGATTCATTACAGCCTAAATCATCTGATGAAGAAGATGAATTATTCGCTTTCTTTGTTGTTAGGGTACAAAATAATCACTGGGGTCGTAAAAACCCTTTGTCTTGTCATTCATGAATGAAGAATAAATCACAGTAGATGATGCAATCAAAGGCAAGAGTTCAGACCTGGCTGATTTGCACAATTTCAATGTAAATCTTTGCACTGTTGAATGCTCCCCCACTTTCTGGTATAAAAAAAACCAAAGAAAAGTCAACAGGGACTCAAAGCGTAGTTGTTGTGATACTTAAGGGAGCCACTGGGGGTCATTAGTGCTTGAGTGCTATGACTCACAGCAACTAAGTAGCTCATGAGCGACAGCACTGTGTGGTCGCTGCATTTCGTGTGTCAACACACTTTCAGGCGCCCTCTAAGCACCCGCATCATCTGTACATTTCAAACATCAAACAGTATGAAAAGGACCGACATTTTGATGCTATTTAAGTGCTGTGCGCTTTAAAAAAAAGTGGGGGAAAGTGTTTGTTACTGCAGCTATATGAGAATAAATCGCATCGAAACAACCTCACGCAGCCCGGTGAATGATAGTAGAGTATCTCCATGTTTGGTTTTATAGGCTATTAAAGGACAGGAAGTGACCGGATGAGTAAATCACCTGAGTCTCATGAAGAGTGTGAAGGCGAGCAGCAGAGCTCCCAGGGAGATGCAGTGGCCCAGGTAGTTGATGATGACCGCCACCTGATAATGAACCTTACTTTTCCTCTGCAAAAACACAAAAAACACACCAGAAACAAAGAGATGTTAAGAACAATCAAACATCAGA
>CAESWR010001981.1:7424-28680 GCA_903171835.1 Mullus surmuletus
TTTATGCAGATTTATAAACCAGCAAAACTGAGACATGAAAAACTTCAAGTGAAGTCACTTACCAGGGACGCAGAACTCCAGGCAGCAGGGTATCTTCAGTTTTGTGAACTTGAAGGAGGGAAATTTGCGTGTCCGTCGGATTTAGTTTTACACATGCACAAAATATTACCGCAGATACAAGCCATGCCAAGCAAACCTTGTATTCAAAATGCATAGCTTGCAGTTGCCACAAAAACATTTCAAGCAGTAGCACAACTTGAGTTGGAAAGGTCAAAGAGATAAAGCACGAAAGCAACATGTGAGCAATGTAGTAAACATAAACATTGTTCAAAACCCTGCAAAATCAACCTAACTTAGCACTCAAAGCAAGAAAGCAACATGAGAAATGCAGCAGACAAGCATTGTATAAAACCAAGCAAAGAAGCTAGTCAAACTAGCTTAGCATTCAAAGCAAGAAAGCAACATGTGAGAAATGTAGCCAAATAACGAGCATTGTTCAAAGCCAACACAAGGTTCAAAACCCAGCAAATCACCAAACTAGCTTCGCATTAAAAAGCAACATGTGAGAAATGTAGCCAGCAAATAAGCTAGAGTCAAAGCCAACACAAGGTTCAAAACCCAGCAAATCATCAAACTAGCTTAGCATTAAAAACACATGTGAGCAACAAGCTACACCCAGCAAACAAGCTACAGTCAAAGCCAACACAAGGTTTAAAATCCAGAAAATCACCAAACTCACTTAGCATTGAAAGCAACATGAGAAATGCAGCAGACACAAGCATTGTTCAAAACCAAGCAAAGACGCTACAGAGTCAAAACCAACCAACAAGGTTGAAAACAGCAAATCACAAAACTAGCTTAGCATTCAAAGCAAGAAAGCAACATGTGAGAAATTTAACAAGCACACAACCCAACAAGCCCCATACTAGCAGACATACAGTGAAAGATCACAACTCTTGAAAGCAGAAGATTTATAAACCAGCAAAACTGAGACATTAAAAACTTCAAGTGAAGTCACTTACCAGGGACGCAGAACATCTTGAGTTTTGTGAACTTGAAGGAGGGAAATTTGCGTGTCAGTCGGATTTAGTTTTACACATGCACAAAATACTCCCGCAGATACAAGCCATGCCAACAAAACATTGCAGTCAAAAAAACAGCGTAGCGTAGTTACACAAGCCATGCCAACACAACATTGCAGTCAAAAAAAATAAAGCGTAGCGTGGTTACACAAGCCATGCCAACAAAACATTGCAGTGAAAAAAAATAGCGTGCAGTTTCCACCAAAACATTTCAAGCAGTAGCACAACTTGAGTTGGAAAGGTCAAAGAGTCAAAGCAAGAAAGCAACCTGTGTGCAATGTAGCAAACAAGCATTGTTCAAAATCCAGAAAATCACCAAACTCGCTTAGCATTGAAAGCAAGAAAGCAACATGGGGATACAGCAGACACGAGCATTGTTCAAAACCAAGTAAAAAAGCAACATGTGACAAATGTAACCAGCAAAAAAGCTACAGAGTGGAACTAGCTTAGCATTCAAAGCAAGAAAGCAACATGTGAGAAATGTAGGCAGCATACAAGCCACAAACTAGCAGACATGCCCAGTGAAAGATCACAACTTTTGAAAGCAGAAGATGTATAAACCAGCAAAGCTTAGGAATGAAAACTTCAAGTGAAGTCACTTACCAGGGACGCAGAACTCCAGGCAGCAGGGTATCTTGAGTTTTGTGAACTTGAAGGTTGGAAATTTGCATGTCCGTCGGATTTAGTTTTATACAAGCCATGCCAAGCAAACATTGCATTCAAAACGTTTAGTACAATGTGTAGCGTGATTACACAAGCATGCCAAGTAAACATTGCATTCAACATGCATAGCTTGCAGTTGCCACCAAAACATTTCAAGCAGTAGCACAACTTGAGTTGGAAAGGTCAAAGAGACAAAGCATGAAAGCAACATGTGAGCAATGTAGCAAACATAAGCATTGTTCAAAACCCAGCAAAATTAACCTAGCTTAGCACTCAAAGCAAGAAAGCAACATGAGAAATGCAGCAGACAAGCATTGTATAAAACCAAGCAAAGCTAGTCAAACTAGCTTAGCATTCAAAGCAAGAAAGCAACATGTGAGAAATTTAGCCAACAAATCATTGTTCAAAACCAATCGAACAAGCTACAGAGTCAAAACCCACCAACAAGGTTGAAAACCCAGCAATTCACAAACCTAGCTTAGCAAGAAAGCAACATGTGAGAAATGTAGCCAACAAACGAGCATTGTTCAAAACCAATCGAACAAGCTACAGACTCAAAACCCACCAACAAGGTTGAAGACCCAGCAAATCACAAAACTAGCTTAGCAAGAAAACAACATGTGAGAAATGTAAACAAACGAGCATTGTTCAAAACCAATCAAACAAGCTACAGAGTCAAAACCCCCCAACAAGGTTGAAAACCCAGCAAATCACAAAACTAGCTTAGCAAGAAAGCCACATATGAGAAATGTAGCCAACAAACGAGAATTGTTCAAAGCCAATACAAGGTTCAAAACCCAGCAAATCACCAAGCTAGCTTAGCATTAAAAAGCACATGTGAGAAATGTAGCCAGCAAATAAACTAGAGACAAAGCCAACACAAGGTTCAAAACCCAGCAAATCATCAAACTAGCTTAGCATAAAAAACACATGTGAGCAACAAGCTACAGTCAAAGCCAACACAAGGTTTAAAACCCAGCAAATCACCAAACTAGCTTAGCATTAAAAAAAGAAAGCACATGTGAGCAACAAGCTACACCCAGCAAACAAGCTACTGTCAAAGCCAACGCAAGGTTTAAAACCCAGCAAATCACCAATCTAGCTTAGCATTAAAAAAGCAACATGTGCGAAATGTAGCAAGCAAATCACCAAACTAGCTTAGCATTAAAGCAACATATGCGAAATGTAGCCAGCAAATCACCAAACTAGCTTAGCATTAAAAATCCAGAAAGCACATGTGAACAAGCTACAGTCAAAGCCGACAATGTTCAAAACCCAGCAAATCACCATTCAAAGCAACATGTGAGAAATGTAGCTAGCACACAAGCTAACAAGCCACAAACTAGCAGACATGCCCAGTGAAAGATCAGAACTATTGAAAGCAGAAGATGTATAAACCAGCAAAGCTTAGGAATGAAAACTCCAAGTGAAGTCACTTACCAGGGACGCAGAACTCCAGGCAGCAGTGAAGAAGACGTGAAGGTTTGCTGCTCTTTGCTCCTCTGTGAGTTTTGTGCAGTCGCAGTGGCACAGCAGCTTCTCTAGAGTGGGAGCTTAACTGGACTCAGGTGTGCTGATTAGTGGCAGGAAACTTCACAGGAAGTTAAGAACAGAGCAGGGCTGAATACAGCTTTACAAAATAAAACAGGAAGTGCAAGTAGATAGCAGAACCCAGTTCTGACAAGAAGATAATCGTATGACTTTATAAGTTGAAATATTCGTCATAGACTCTGCAGGTTCCAGCAGCAGCAGTGTAGAAACACAAACAGGAGAAAAAACAACCAGGCAGTTGATGTGAAGAAGCCCATCAGGCTGCAGGTGGCGCTGCAGCATCTTTTCCAGTTGAGACACCAAACTTCACTTGCTGCTTTGTGTGCCTTGAATTGCACCAAGAGGTAAAGTCACATTTTCTGATTTAATTGAATAGAATTCTGTGATTCTGTCCACCATCAACTCACTAAATGTTTGACTTTGGGAAGCTAATTCACGTGACGCCACCTGTGTGGGCGGAGCTCTTTGCTTTACTAAACTCATCTAAAGAGTACTCCTTTGAGGCAGCAAGCTGATTAACGAGGGTGATTTGTGGAAGTGTGATTGCTGCTCTGAAGTCAGCTTGTATTTGGTCTGACGTGGTCTCTGACTCATGATGGATCCAAACATGTGTAGAGACCTCTGCAGGAACCTGATGCAGCCAGCAGATGGCAGCACTTTCCCATCGTGCTTGACCTGCTGGCGTTTCGAGGTTGTTTTTTTTTTACTTGTTGTAAACTGTTATGGTGAATTGTTTTTATTTGAAATTCTTTTTTATTTAACAGGATACTTGCTGCCATCACAGGACTAATACAATTCACAAGACAGATAAATAAATAGTTTGTAATGAATAAATAGTTAATTATAAATAAATACAGTCCACAAGTAGATTTCACAATTCATGTTAAAAGGGGGAACTCATATTTGATGTTATAAGCTACAGGACTACTCTGTACATGATGCATGTTTACTCAAGCTTTATGTTATTAGTAGGAACTAATGTTGGTGCTTTCTTGTGATTTGGGAGTTACGCAGTTCCTGTTTTGAACCACAAGGGGGCAGAGGCCTATCATGCTTGTGTACCGCAGAGCTCCATTTCATGCGGAGCATGGATGATGCTAAAAGAATGCTGCTTTCTTATATTGTTTCGTGTAAGTTTGCTGTGGAAGACGACCCACGTTACAGAAGATTGGGTTTTAATTCTTCGTTTCTCCCTCATGTTGATGCACTTAAATGAGTTCTCACGGTATGCGTGGCGGCGAGGATGACCACTGCTCAATAAATGGAGTTGACATGTCAACTTAGGTTGAGGAGCAGGACCCCGCCTCAACCACTCCCTCAACCAGCTGGCCATCCTACATCTACAGAACACTCCCTTCACTCCGCTGGTCCTGATTCATCAACCCACCCCCCTCATCTTTCTCGCCTCCTACAGGACAATTCAGTATCTCTTCTCATTTCAGGTTTGGTCAGGGGGGGGTTTTCTCTTTCTGCGCAGGAGGAGTCTGACGCTGAGACGGAACCCGCATCCTGAGTCTCAACGCTGCCCCGCTAAAGTTCCTCCAGACCAACCTTCCACATTTACACTTCATATGTCAGTTCCTCAAACAGCCGCTCATTGTAGTCTTGGCTTGGTCCCTGCTCGTGAAACGCCCGTGTATGAAGAACTGCCTGTGTGTGAGATTGACTTGGACAGAGTAACAATACTTGATCAAATTACTGAGATCAGATAAGTTACTGATGAACTATTATTTGTGTTAGAATAAGAACTTGAGCACCTTTGCTGTCTAAACACACACACACACATACACACACACACAATGGATATAACTCAAAACTCAAGGCAGAATACAAGCAGAAACAAGGGTTCCTTCATTTAAGAACCAGGTGTGATGTGTTGATATCAGCTGACAAGGTGATACAGGATCCATACATTATGGAGCCCAAAATGAACTAATGACTCTTCCATCTTCTATTAACACTGATTTATTGATGTAGGATGTGTAAACTGGAAAGACAGAAACTTACTCAACAAGCTGATCGATCTTCAATTGGCCGACTGATCAGCTGATGAAATTCTCAGGAGGAAGTATTGAATAAGTGCCAGGACAAATGCTTTGTTTCTTCATTTCCTTTTATTTTACAAATACAAATGAAGAACCATAATCTTCATTTTCTTCCTCACAAGGTATTTAAGGATTTGACTTGTGAGACCCAGACGCCATCTGGGCTCTGCATCCTCATCACTTCATTTCTTTCAATTCACAGGGAACAACAATCACAGTATTCAGACTGATGATGAACCAGCTGTTATTAGTCTGAGACAACAAACAAAACTCATCAAGGCTCTTTTTGTTTGTGGATGTTTGTGACATCTGACATTTTTTCAACACATAAAATCACATTTTAACAACAAAAACACTTAAAGCCAAACAGGAAGTAAAGTGCAGCTGTGGACAGATAACACTGTAAACGCGCACACACACACACACACACACTCGCACACAAGCTTCCAAAAGTTCAAATATAAAATTGATCAAAATTTTATCACAAATATTTTTCTCTGCAGAGGAAATATATTAAAACACAAATGGAGAAATATGAAGTGAAAAAATGGTCACAGTGTGAAGCGGAGGCGACGCTCAGCCAAAGCATCATCAGAGTAACAATGTCCCACCTGACCTTTGACCCTTTCAAACAAATCAGGGATGAATGTGAGGTCGTTTCAACACAGACACATGAAGCAGCGATTATAAACAGCAGCGGTGTTTCAACTTTAAGGCAAAACATCAGGACATGGACATTATTCAAAGCCGATCACACGTCAGCTAATTCGCTAATTGATCTCACTGATGGACCAATTGGTGGGTAATCGACCTTCTGTGACTTGGAGCATGGAGGAACCTCACAGTCTCACCAGACTGAAGTTTCAACCCAAAATAAGAAAGCGTTTGGTGGAGGACTGGTAGGCGGAGCTCATCTGGCAGCGCTCACTTCCTGTCCTCCCTGAGGAGAAAGAGAGGAAGCAGCCAAGGGGCGGGGCCACCAGCCTTGCTTCTTTACGGCTGTCTGTGGTGTGAAGCTGCCAGCGCCGTTCCCCGGCCAGCGGGGCGGCGCTCTGTCCCAGAAGCTCCGCCTACAGTAGCGAACACCTGAAGAAGGATTTCTTGGAGCGGGACTCTGTAATTTTCAGGGCGGCACCACTGCTGGACGGGCTGTTGTCACTCTGGAAAGGAAAAGACGACAGCCAATCAGATTGAGGCAGGAGCGCTGATTTACAGCTGCTGCTGTGTTTTGTTGGTCACATAGTTTATTTCAAGTCATCAAAGTTTATTTCAAGTCATCAAAGTTGCTCGTGTTGTGATGATAAATGTGAATAAACATGAGATTTTAAGACAGGAGAGCAGGCACCGGCTGGAGGCCTGCACACCATGTGGGGGGCGGAGTTTACTTGCAGGTTAGAGGTCTGTGGGCGGAGCCTGGTTAGATGAGCTGATTCTATCAATGGTTTGATTTTGTTGTGGGTGTGTGTGGTGTCACCTGGCTCTTTTATTGAAACATTTCAATAATTTCTTAAACTTTCCTGTGATAGAACATCATCTCAGCAGGTGACCAGGAATGAATACACACGCACACACACACACACACTCTCTCACCATCTTCCTGTTGAGGCGGCTCATGATGTCTCTGCCCAGAGTGAGGAACGCCTGGGGAGGAAAAAGCTGGTCAGCAGCTTGTCTTCCTGTCTTCTTCGGTGGTTTAATGGCAGCAGACTCACCTCCTCCACGTTGATGCTGGACTTTGCGCTCGTTTCCAAAAACTTGATCCCATAATCAATGGCAAGCTGAAAAAGAGGATGATGGCATCAGAGGATGACGATGCGCTGGTGTCAAAGGTCGAAAAGAGGAAGTGGTAAGGAGGCTCAGACCTTCTCTCCTCTCTCCTTGGACACCTGCCGCTGGTCATTCATGTCACATTTGTTTCCAAGAATCATTCGCTCCACATCGGATGAGGCATGCTGCCACACACACACACATACACACACAATGATTACTATTGCTATTATGCTGATTACCTGGAATAGTTATTGTTAAAGTTAAAGTGGTATCACTACATTTGAAAATTCTTTCCATCTAAAAGGAAAAAAAGGCATTAAGAAGCTGCTCTGAAAAAGTGATGATGTCATCGTGGGTGTGGCCCACCTCCTCGATGTTACGAATCCAGTTCCTGATGTTATTGAAGGACTTTTCATTGGTGATGTCATAGACCAGCATGATGCCCTGGAACAACAAACAGGAAGTGACATCAGCACAGGAAATGCTTCCTCTCTGCCGTTTGGAAGTGACACAGCTACTGATCTGGCCAATCAGGGAGCAGCAGGGGGCGTGGCTTACCATGGCTCCTCTGTAGTAGGCCGTGGTGATGGTGCGGAACCTCTCCTGACCCGCCGTGTCCCTGCAGCAACACCAGGACCTCAGTCAGGGTGACCTCTGACCTCAGCAACAGACCGCCTTGCACTCATCGACTCCTCGCCGCTACTCACCAGATCTGAAGCTTGATTTTCTTCCCGTCCACTTCGATTGTCCGAATTTTAAAGTCGATTCCTGAAAACACAAAGAGGATGTTGTTTGTTGCGTTGTTTGATGAGCTGCAGATTGTCTGAGTGGCGTCACGTTAGAGAGAGTGAAGCTTCTGGTTGGAGAGGGGGGGGGGCTGGAGAGTGGGAGGCTGCTGATGAAGGTGAAGGTGAGGCTGGCTGATGAAGGCGAGGGGACCTGCTGGGCTCCTGAGGGGGCGGAGCTTTCCCACATGGACACCTAAGCTGACTCACGACTGAGACGAAGGCTGCGCTCTGACATCATCACAACCTCACCAGCTCTTCTCATGCTGCCTGTGATTGGTGGGCGTGTCTCAGGTGTGAGCCAATCAGTAGCAACTAGGCCTGTCATGATAATCAATAAATCAATTGATCGCACGATAAATAAAAACGAGCTCGATCATTTTGCCAGCCTCGATAAATTGACGTGCGTGTGTGTTTGTTTTCCTCCTCTCTCTCCACCAAAGATGCTGGATGAGAGAAGAGGTCTCACTCTGTGCATTTGTCTCCACACCTGGGCGCGTTGGCTCTGTAGCCAAATGAAGGGAGTGAGTGTGTCATTCAGTCTCTTTGTCTCAGTGGCGGGAGGCGGGGCTGCTGGCGCACCGACACACACACACACACACACACACAGTGCTACAATTGAGCGTCGTCAGGAGCAAAAAGCAAGCAAAGGCAAACGTGAATGAAGGAAGAGGAGCATTGGTGTCACAGAGTCCCAGTGTGGGAACATTTCGGCTTCAAACACAATGAAGAAGGTGAGCATCGACACCGACGAGCCGATATGTCGCATTTGTTCAAAAGTGCCGACGAAGAGGGGGAATGCGACCAACATGCATGCGCACCTCAAACACAAGTTTTCCCAGCTGGGAAAGACGACTGGCGGCCGCGGTGCAGCGGAGCCTTCGTCCCGACAGCCGGCGCCGACTGAACTTTGGTCACCAAATAGATAGAAACAAAACAGCGCAAAATGCTGCGCGCTCACAGACAGCCTGGTTCACTACATTAACACAGACAGGGGCTATTTCTATTGTTTTTGGCTGTGATTGTGGTTTTTATAAGTGCAGTTTTTACTACACGCGACAGAGTCCATTTTATTTTCACTGGTTTTGTTTTGTTTTGTCTTTTTTGTTGAATTTATTATGTTTGTTTGTTCAATTTATCTTATTTAAAAGCTCTTGACATTCCATTGTTGAGAAATAACATTTTATTGCTTTTGACATGGTTTTCTCTTATTATTATGCTATATATTATCATTACATTCGTGAAAAAATGGTCTCAACATAATGACAATAATATCGTTTATCGGCAATAATTTCGAGCACAATTATCGTCCAGCAAAAGTTGTTATCGTGACAGGCCTAACAGCGACCCACAATGAGCTCACAAAGGGGCGGGGCCAATACTGAGCATAAGTCTGCCAAAAAAAGATGTACTTCCCAACACGTAGTACACGTAGTATGTGAAATGCAGCGTACTACCCAAAGTACTAGAATGAGCTAATCCATTCAGCTGGCTTTGCGGTACGCAGCCAGTTGCTCTGCTGGACATTCTGACCCAAAATCCTCAGCGTGTGATGCTTGTGATGGATAAAGCAGTCCTTCAAGATGCACTGAGATGCCGAGAGTAGTATGTGCCACTAGAACGCACACTGGACGCAGTAGTAGGTACTCTCTGAGAGGAGACACAGTACAAGTATGTGATCGAGAACCCAGTCAGTTTCTCACATCATCGGCCCTCATGTTGATCATGTGACCTTCTCTGACCCTCAGATTGGAAAAGGCACAACATTGTGTCTAAAATCTAAAAAAATGCTCAATGTTGTCAGTGTTCCTCTGACAGCAGGAAGTGAAACTGGTTGCTATAGCAACATGCGGTAGGTCATTAGCACGTTCAAAGTGACAGTGAAGTGCAGCAGTTTGCAGATGTTTCCGGAGTCAGTGAGGCGTTTCCTCCCAGCGGTGCGACACAGGCTCTCCTCACGCCGCCCTTGATGGGTGGGGGCGTGTCTCAGGTGGGAGCCATGATGACGACCCGCCTCACATCTAAACCAACAACTACAACAACACAACACACAGCTGGGACTCAGGCTCCGCCCCCCTGCTGAAGAGAGCGCCGGCTTATCGTTTGGTCCAGGATCAGCGCAGCCTTTGTGAATGACCTCACCACACACACACACACATACATACACACACACACACACACACACACACACAGATCGTGTGACATGAAAACTGATCCACTAACTGCACACTGAGGAAACATTCACACAAAAACAATGAGGCAAAGAGCAAATGTCAGACAAGCTCCAGTGGCCTCAGGTGACCTTTCCTGAAGTGACCTGACCCCGAGAACTCATAGCTAGCCACGACCAACCCCTGACCTTTGACCTCTGACACTCACAAACACCAGACACACACACAGGTCATGTCACACTCGTGACGGCTGACGGGGCGTCCTCTGCAGAGGGAGACACACACTCACACACACAGGAATATACACACGCACACACATCAGACACACAGGAAGACACTCACGCGCGCACACTCCCTCACTCGCACACACACAGGAATATACACACACACACACACACACATCAGACACACAGGAAGACACTCACGCGCGCACACACTCCCTCACTCGCACGCACACACACGCACACACACACACGCTCACCGATGGTGGAGATGAAGGTGGTGTTGAAGGCGTCCTCGCTGAAGCGGAACAGCAAACACGTCTTCCCGACGCCGCTGTCTCCGATCAGCAGCAGCTTGAACAGATAGTCGTAGGTTTTCGCCATTTTCCGCCGCGGGTTCGGTTCCTCTCGGTGACGTCACGGAAGCGCCAGCCGCTGTGGACTGAAATGATTTTTCTCGTTCTCGACCAGTTGTGCGCTGGTTCCCACTGACGACACACCGACAGACCGGAAAGAGTGTCGACACCAGCGTTACGGAAACCACAGAGACCCACTTCCCGAAAAGCTTTTCAGAATAAAACTAACAATTTCCAGAACCAAGAGCCTTTCCGGTCCAGTCACTCTGAGCCGCCGCGCTGATCCACGCAGGCGATGAGGGTCATTAGCACAACTGATTGCTTTCTATTCGCATGATTAATATTGAAGGAAAGTAACAAAAAGTATCTCATGAATACTCAATTGGTATCGGCATCTTTTTAAGGGTACTGGTATCGGTACTGGTATCGAGCATTTTCAAAGGATACCCAGCAGGCCTCTGGGCTGTGACCTCCCACCTCAGTGGGGATGAGGGGAGGCGAGTGTGACTCCCACACACCCTCGGAGAGGTCATGTCTGGTTAAAGCTGAATTCAACTTGAATATTTTGTATAGAGCAGGGTTAGGGTTTTAGAGGTAATCACACTACTTTTTAGAAGCAATCAAATGACAAAAGAAATTCCGCCAGTCAGTAGTCAGACTTCCTGAACATGGCTACTGTCAGTGTTGTGTTCCAGCATTGCCAGGATCGCACAGCAAGAGAAATTACAATTAGAAACAAATGGAGTGCAGTGAGACGAAATTCAACGTTTCCAGAGAGCATTGTCCTTTAATATTTGTTGATGAAAACAACATTAATGGCAACGGTTTAGAGACACGACAAACATACAAATTCAAAAAGGTGCAAGACGAGATAAAAACACTCAACATGTGAACTCATTTCAGCTGTCGAACTGAAAGAAAGAATACATAAGCCTTTGAAAGTTTCAGAAGATAAAGCTATCACCAGGATTTGGGGTGAGCCTCCTTTCGTCCTCCCAGCATCCTCCCCTCCAGGGTCAGTGAGGTGAGAACATGTACAAACTCTCCACAGAGTCTCTGTTCATACTGCGGCTGCCTCTAGGTGGCGCTGTCCACGCCGCCATGTTGCAGCCACCTCTCATCTTGTGTAGTGTGAAAGACTAAAAGTGTAACATAAAACTGTGCGAACCTGTGAACACAGAGAGGGAGCAGCAATGACTGTCTTCACCGGCTCTGCCAGAAGCTCTGATCACTCCCGACTCGAGTGGTGACGTTGTTGTTGTTTGTGGTGCCGCCTCATGGGGGCTTGTCAAGACTCTGCTGCTCCTTGGACGCTCTGCATTGTCCCTTCAGGCGTCGCTCATCTGATATCACATGTCTTCATAGAGCAGCATCCCGTTAAAGATGGTTAGCGGCTCCACAGAGTGAGCCAGTTTTCCCATCACCAGGTCGATGCACACCGTGTCCCGCGTCTGCAGAGGGAGGATGATGTTGAAGACCGCCAGCGAGCCTGGCGGAGTCTTGGCTTCGGCCACAGGGTTGTTCTCCAGGCCCTCCGGCTGGTAGCCCCCAGAGTCCACTCGGGCCATGCCATAGTTGGACTTGGAAAGAACAGCCTCGATCTTTTCGTTCTTATGGCCGGTCAAGATGGCACTGAAAAAGTATCGTCCATCTACCGGGGCGGTGAAGACTCCTGCAGGGACCAAGTTGACAGAGTTCAGAGCACCAGCAGCTGCAAACGGGGATCCACACAAATATTTGCACGATTCAAAGTCTAATCTTGAACAGGAAGAAAGGGTAATTACACTTACAATTATTTAATATTTCGATCTAATGGAACAACTGAGCACAGAACTACAGCAAACAAATCAAAGGAATAAAGTTGTATCACGACACTAGGTCTCGGGTGCAGGTTTGCGTCTCCACGGTGGTTGAAAAGCAGCTTCTCTTT
This sequence comes from Mullus surmuletus, assembly GCA_903171835.1. Classification (NCBI taxonomy): domain Eukaryota; kingdom Metazoa; phylum Chordata; class Actinopteri; order Syngnathiformes; family Mullidae; genus Mullus; species Mullus surmuletus. The sequence goes on from CAESWR010001981.1 coordinate 19,999, forward strand.
GGTTTGTCGCTCATTTGACTCTTTACTGAAGTGGTGGTGATGAGTCTCGCCGTCCGCCCGTCTCTCTGTGTGACCGAGGCCTGGACCACCACACCAGCTGTCTGTGGAGCGTCGGCCCCCCTTCCTTCTTTCATATCATGGTAGGACCCCAGTCTGTCTTCGCATGTGATTGGCCGAATTGTCTGTCAATCAAAATAAAGTCCCACCCTCGCCTGCATGGATTCTCAGCGGAGCTGGTCAGGAGCAGCTGACGGCTGAAGTATCAGCTCTCCCCAACGTGAGTCGGCTCTTCTCGTTCGCGTCAAAGAATCGGCTCTTAGAGCCGCCTCGTTCACCAACGACACATCACTGACTCTTATCAGGAAGGCACGGACAAAAAGCCCATCAGTGGTGGTCTTCAGTGGTGGTCTCGACCGGTCTCGTTCAAAAAACCAGAGTCCACTCAGTCCAAGACCGAAACAAGACAGAGTGAAAATACCCTCAAAAAATGGTCTTGAGACCAAGACCGATCTCGAGAACTACGACACTATTAAACAGAACCCTCTCACTCACCTGTTCTGGGGTCGTAGAAGTCTCCTTCATTGACAAAGATCTTGTCAAAGATGATGGTTCCGGCTCTCTCCATCGGGACCGTCAGCGCAGCAGAGAACGAAAGTTTGGGTATGTGAGCATCAGCACCCGGGAGACCTAACAGTACACACACACACACACACACACACACACACACACACACACACACACACACACACACAATCTTGACAGAGTCAACTTTGGAAAGAAATCTCTTCGTACTTTGTTTAGAACCAGAAAATGAACTTAGCTTTGACTCATCTCACTCAAGAAAAAAAAGTAGTTGTCTACTGAACGTAGAAGATGTCTTCTTTTTGTCATCAGCTACAAAGAGTGATTTCATGGAGCCTTCTTTATCATCGTCAAACTAACCCTGACTGGCATCCACATCCTCTTCAACCTGACTGTGAATCTGAGGTTTCTTCAAATAAAGCATATTTCTATTGTGTTTGTGGCTTCTGTTGCTCAGCTGTGTGTGAGTGTGGGTGTGTGTATGTGTGTGTGTGTGCGCCTGCATGCCTGCATGCTCTCCTGCTCAGTTGTACACACCTGCATCCCCTTTGGGTCCTGTGAGAAAGATACAACAAATATTAATGGAACACACACACACACACACACACACACACACACACACAGCGAATCTCTGGACTCAGAGTGTAGGGACTCGTACCGGGCAGACCTGGAGCTCCACTGTCACCAGGTCGTCCAGGTGGCCCTCGTGGCCCTGGCAGCCCACTGAAGCCTCTCTCTCCAGGAGGTCCAGGAAGTCCTGGCAGACCTGTTAAACACAAGACAAAGTCACAAACTCTTTGAGAAAGTTGAGAAAGTAAGGTACTGAGATGAAAATGGAGGGATGTGGAGGAACATGGATGGACTTGGAAGAATGTGGAGTGACATGGAGGAACCTACAGGAACATGGAGAAACTTAGAGGGATGTGGAGGAACTCAGAAGAACATGGAGGGGTGTGGCAGACCATGGAGGCACGTGGAGGAACATGGAGGAACACAGAGGAACATGGAGAAACTTGAGGGATGCGGAGAAAGAGGACGGATGGAGATTAAAGGAATACTTTTTTTAATATATGGAATTCCAGTTAGTACCATGTGTGTGAGCTGCACTGCTGATGCTGCTACTGGCAACATATCCACACACGCACACGCACACACACCCACACACACACTCCACAAAGCTCTCTCTGCCACCCTTCTTACATGTCTGGTGCAAGCGTGTCTGTGTGATTTTTCACATATGGATACGATCGATCCATGTTCCTCTATGTTCTTCCATGTTCCTCCACATCCCTCTATGTTTCTCCATGTTTCTCTATGTTAAAGGGGGATGTGGAGGAACATGGAGCTTCCACACAGCCTGTAGGGACATCTCAGGGTAAATAGATTAGAATAGCTCACCAGCCACACCATGTCTGGAGACACCCTGCAGGTCTTTGTGGACCTGGTTGAGGCTGGAGTTCAGGTTCTTCATCCGGCTGTAGACATCATCCTGCCTTTTCTGAATGAAGTCCAGCATTCCACTGTGATGGAGGACCGAGTCATTCAGACCAGAAACACACGTCCACAAACTCGACACATGTCGGTTCAGCCCTGAGCAACAAAGCAGAGTTTAAACCAAAAGCAGCGTTCTTCTCATCACTTTCACGCTGGTGCTGAAGCTCTCAGCCCAGTCAGAACCAGTCTGCACCAAAACCATGACTGAGAAACACACAGAAGAAGCCAACCTTCCTTGATCTTGCTGATGGAGTCAGAGACTCCATCCAGTCGTCCACACACGCCTTCCAGCTTGGACAGCCTCTTCTCCAGCCCCTCCCCCGACCTCTTGCACTCTCCCAGCTCCACCAGCAGGGTGCTCTCAAAACGCTGCACGTCCCGGCCAGTTCCATCCAGACGGTCCCGGCTCTCCTCGATGTGCTCCGTGACCTCCTGCTGGATTTTGTCCAATTCTGAGATGATCTTGTCCTTGGTGTTTCCTGTCAGAAGATCAGAATGAGCCCATGTGGACCACAGGTGTGGGTGTGTTGGAGCCGGACTCACCCAGGTCGGTGATGACGCTGCCGTGCTTCTGAACTGTGTGTTCCAGACCCTTGAGGGTGTCATTGATGGAGCTGAAGGTCAGGATGACCTCCGACAGTTCTCCTTGCAGTGTCTTCAGCTGGTTGTTGTTGATGGAGCCTCCAATCACACTGTGGCCATCTAAAGGCTTCTCAGCATCCAGAGCGGGTCTCTGATCGCCACTGCTCACACTGGTGGTGCCAGAACCGCCAGCTGTTTGCCCACACAGAAAGCATTGTGAACACGTGCAGGAAATACTGACTGAATCACAGCAGGAGGAGTTCAAACATTTGTATGCAAGGGGAGGGTCTGAGGTGAGAACACGTCACACAAACGACTCCAACAAGAAACATCTCATTAAAGTCCAACATTACAGCTGGCAGAAAACCAGCTGCTGCAGAGAGCTGCAGGTGGGCTTACGAAGCGTGGCTGAGCCTGAGCTTACATTGACAGGTGCACCTCCTGACATCATCTTGCAGGAGCCGGACATCATTCTGCAAGCGGGAGCAGATCTGGAAGCAGCCATCTGAGTCCACCCTGACCTGCAGCCTGTCGATGCGGTCCCGAGCATCCTGAGACAGATTCTTAAGCTTCTGCAGCTCCTCCTCCATCTTCCCACACAGATCGCAGTCGTGCCCCAGCAGTTCCACCTCTGTCACGATGCGGTTAAAGTGTTCACCACCATCACCCGTCACATCCTTGATCTTACGCACGTCATGACTCAAGTCCACAACCTAGAGGTTTAAAGAACAAGTATGTGAAAGCCCTGGAGCCGCACCACAATTCAGATTACAAATGTATTTGAAATTCAGTGAAATGAGCAGGTCTACAATCAGCCAATCAGGGACCAGCCTCTCACCTTGTCATACAGAGAGTCTCCTGACACAGACAGGTCCTTGAGTTGAGTGTTAAAGTGTCGAATCTGGTCCTCATTTGCAACCACTCTCCACTCCAGTGACTTCTCTGTGGTGTTAGTGCTTTCTCCGCCCATGCCTGGAAACCCTACCTTTGTGGCTCCTCCCCCTCCCCGACCCGCAGACCTTCCACAGCCGCAGTCCTCCAGCCTTCTGCTGAGGACAGAGGTGGCGTTCGTCAGGTCTGAGAGTCTTTTGTCATGCTCGCTCACACTGTCCTTCACCAGCCCCACGTCCAGTTCCACATCTGCGATCCTGAAGGCCTGATCATCAAACCTGTCCAGGAACACAGACCTCAGCTCCTCCATCTCTCTGTGGAAGTAGTTCTTCAGCTGCTTCTCCAGGTACAAGCAGCTTTGCTCTGACTGCTCCTTGGTACCGTTGAGTCGCCGCTCCAAGTCTCTCAGTCGACCGTCGAGGTCGTGTTCCATCACCTCCCGGTCCCTGTTTCTGCCTTCAGTATTGCTGCCGCCACTGGCATTGCTGTTGTTGCCACTACTGCCACCATCGCTACGGCCACCACCATTGCCATTGCTGCTGCTGCCACTGCTGCCGCCACTGGCGTTGCTGCTGCCGCTGCCATTGCTGCTGCCGCTGCCATTGCTGCTGCCACTGCTGCCGCCGCTGCCGCCGTTGCGGCCGGTGCCGCCGCCGTTGCTGCCACTGTTGCTGCCACTGCTGCCACCGCTGCCGTTGCTGCTGCCACCGCTGCTGTTGCTGCCACCGCTGCTGTTGCTGCCACCGCTGCCGTTGCTGCTGCCGTTGCTGCTGCCACTGTTGCCGCCGCTGCCGCCGCTGCCATTGCTGCTGCCGCCACTGCTGCCGCTATTGCTGCTGCCGCCACTGCTGCCGCTATTGCTGCTGCCGCCACTGCTGCCGCTATTGCTGCTGCCACTTGCTCCGCTCAACTCTTTGTCCAGGCGGTCCTGCAGAAAATCTACGTTCTCAGAAGCTGAGCTGATCTTGCTCTCAGCATCTGCAATGCGGTTTTTGAGTTCGCTGATTGTGTCGCAGCATCCTTTGCTTCTCAGCACCTCCCGCCGCAGCACGTCCAGGCCCTGTCGATGGTTCACCTGCAGGGCACTCAGCTGCTTCTCCAGAGCTTGAATTCTGTCACGGTCATCCTGCTGCTGTCGGCGCAGGTCCTCCACACCAGCCTGAAGAACACAAAAAAAGAATCCCACAGCGGGGGGGGGGGCACGTGATAGCTGTTTCTTCAGATAAGATGAGCAACATCACAGAGAAAGTTCAGCAGCTACACCGAAGAAAAAAAGGAGACACAACTCCGGCTTGTAATCGAGAGGTTGCCAGTTCAACTCCTGGCCTGGAGAGTTTCTGTCAATGTCTCATTGAACACTTGGCTCTGAAAGCATGACTGTTCCTGCTCTTTAACCACTTTGCCTCCCGTGCTAACCGGTCCAATCAGGATGCCCCATCGCCATAGTGACACACACTGCACTGAGCCACCTAGAACACAATGAACACTATTCCAGCCATTCTGGTAAGCAAACTTCGCCTCAGGCCTCTCCTCCTCCATCTGCACCCGGATCAGAGACTTCCTCACCAACCGTTCACAGACCGTCAAAGTTGCTCCTCACTTCTATTCCACCACTGCACTGGGGCACCGCAAGGTTGTGTGCTGAGTCCACTACTCTACTCCCTGTAAACACATACTGCACACCGGCTCACCCCACCAACACCATCATCAAATGTGCTGATGACACAACCGTCATTGGACTTGTCACAGGTGGGACGAGACAGGGAAGAGATCCACATACTGCCTGCGTGATGCTCAGTGAACAATCTCTCACTGAACACCACAAAAACCACACAACTTCCCGCTTTCCATCAAGGGGCTCTTCGTGGAGCATCACAGACAACCTCTCCTTGTCTGCCAACACCACAGCAACATCTCACACATCACTCCAGCAAGCGCACGCAGCATCAGCTTCAATGTTCATACCTGCACAAGATGCATTTCATGAGTGGTACCTCCTCTCACCATGCTGAAAGGTGTATATATCTATTTATCTTATCTTGGGTATATATATATTTTGAAAATATTCTCTTACTCAAACCATCTATATTCTAATATTTATTCATTGATTCTTGCACTAATTGTCAAATGTTGGAGTTGCACCTCCAATTTCGTTGTTGCTCTGCTACAATGACAATAAAGCTCTTTACTTTGTTTTTTTGTTTTTTTTAAGCGGGTTCAGTCTGGACGATCAGTGCGTGTATGACTGGGGGTTTCATATTGTACAGGAAGTGCTTGAAGTACCATTCAGAAAGTGCAGAAGTTACACTGGAATACAAGTGTATGTACTGGAGCACATGTACTGCATATTTATCACTGAGTTGCTACCTGGCAGGAGGAGCAGGAGAGGGAGACCCTTCTCTCCAGCTCCCTCAGGATCTCCTCTTTAAGCAAGTTCAGCCTGGCTCCACCCACTCCCCCTCCAGACGCACCTCCATCCAACTCATTGGCTTTTCCATTCACCAGATGGTTGTTGATGCTAACCAGCGTTTTGTCATGGGCCTGTGGGCAGAGTCAGAGTAGTGTTTTTGATTTCTTTGTCTCTCTTTCTGACAGTTTGTGGTGGCTTGTGATGGACTCGCCTGTGTGCGGTTGTCCAGCTGGTCCAGTTTGGTCTGAATGCTGTGGATTGTGTCTTTAATCTCTGGCTGAGCTGCATCAGCAGGGTTTCTTCCTCCTGGGGAACCACTGGCACCAACCTGCCCTGACCTGCTGACCTCCTCCTGCATGCGCCGGTTCATGGCTGTGAGCGTTGACTGCAGGTCGTGGAGGTTCTTGGTCAGATGTTGGATCTTTTCTTCCAGCTGCTGAAATTTCTCATTATCAACTCGTCCTGAAATGGAGCAAGAAGCAAACTCAAAACTCACAGAGATCTTTCTATGGCGGCGCCAAATGGCTGATCAGGTTTCCTACTAATAACACGTGCACATCACACAGGTTAATATGGTCGCTGAATCAATTAACTCCAATCAGATTATTTTCAAGACTAATTTGGCTGCTGTAATCTGATTATTTTTTGAAAATAACTCAATAATTCATTGCTGCAGGCTGCAGAATCCTTACAAAGTTGCACACAAGAGAATCCGATTAAAGACAAAACACCCAAATAAAACCCAAATAAAAGAGAAAATGAGATCACATCAACAGTAACAAAATCATCTTATTAATTGAAGCATCTACAGCTTCCAAGTCGCATCTGACTCCCAGCTCTCGTCTGGATGACAACATTACGATGGAAGCCTGCCGGGAAAAACGGCCTGACAACTCTTGACATGCCAGTGAAGGAGTCTGCAGGTGGACAGAAGCAGTGAGGACGGCAAGAACTCTCAGCGCTCCCTGGAAAAGAACGTCCACAGAGCGAAGACACGGATCTGACGCATGCTCAGACACGACGGCGCCACCGTCAGGCGCAGACAAGAAGTGCAGGTAACAGGTGTGTGTGTTTGCCTTTGAAAGAGAAGCAAGCCTTACTCCTGAAATAAAAACATAATCTCATCTGCTCTGATCTTCAACTCTTTGACAAGTTGGTGTATAGGAGTTTCAAATGAGAGGAAATCATCAATTAGGAATCGTAGAATTCAATCTCAGAGCCAAGAAATCGCATATCTTATCTTATCTTATCTTATCAGGTGTCATTGGGTAGTTTTATTACTGTAATCCCACTGGAGAAACCAAGTACAGTAATCTGATTAAAATGATAGTTTCATTTACTTCAATGTGGCTTCACATGTATAAATAAGAATCCACGCACCTCCACCATGTCCTCCCTGTCCTCCACCATGTACTCCACCATGTCCTCCTCCCTGTCCTCCACCATGTCCTCCTCCCTGTCCTCCCCCCTGTCCTCCCCCATGTCCTCCTCCCGCCCCTCCTCCCCCAAGGCCAGGTCGGAGCTGAGGTCTGTTGGGGTAGGTTCCTGCTCCACCAGCTGGACCATCAGTGCAGTCTTCTCCACTGTAACCATGGCAACATCTCCACTCCATCTCAGTCACCATCTTGTAGGCCACTTTGTATCGAGGCCGCATGAAGGTCCGATATCTGCAGAGACACAGAGACCAGGACCGGAACAAGAACATTCGCTGAAAAATCCAAGAGAGAGCGACAGATGCAGAGACAGAGACAGAAGGAGAAAGAGAGACAGACGGACAGACGGACAGACGGATGGACGGACGGATGGACAGACAGAGTTGTGCAACACTCACGCCACCACCCGGCTGCACTGCCCGCTGCTCCAGGCACACGGATGATAATCTGGCTTCACGTACGTCTCCACGCCGTCCTCCACCACACAGCTTACCGTCTTAGTAATCACGAACGCACACCAATTTCTGTCAAAACACACACACACACACACACACACACACACACACACAGTTAGCAGTCTATTTTTTCTTATTATTTTCATGGTGCAGCCAGCAGGGGGAGCTGTTCACACCATTGAGCCTCGCCACAGAATCCTGCACATCCCTCAGATGTCACATGCCCCCGGGCAGCAGAAAGGCACCGCCCACACGGCGAGCCTGGAGCCCCTGGCCCCTCCCACCAACTGGTTTGAACCCACCCACCATGATATCCTGATTCTTCCAAGTTTACACTTACAGGGTGTCCTATTGTCCACTGAAGCACTGGAAGGAGGTGATAATGTCATTGTGAGGTGTTTGTGCTTGTGTGTGTGTGTATTTGTGCTTGTGTGTGTGTGTGTGTGTGTGTGTGTGTGTGTGTGTCTGTCTGTCTGTCTGTCTGTCTGTCTGTCTATCTGTCTGTGTGTGTGTGTGCGTGTGTGTGAGAGAGAGACAGAGAGAGAGAGAGAGAGAGCCAGACAAACAATTTAAATGAAATCATTGTGATTCATTTTGTCAGGAATCTGAAACAACAAGCAGGAATTCAAAAGCGACGTGGTCACCCTTCACTACCATCATCATCATCACTACCATCATCATCATCATCATCACTACCATCATCATCATCATCACTACCATCATCATCATCGTCGTCATCATCGTCATCACTATCATCCTGCTCATCATCAGTACCATCATCATCATCATCATCAGTACCATAATCATCATCATCACTACCATCATCATCACTACC
>CAESWR010001981.1:35794-60812 GCA_903171835.1 Mullus surmuletus
CACACACACTCGCTCACACACACCTGGGTTTGCAGCTTTTTCATTGTTGTTTTCCACATTCACGTTAATCTTTAGCTTCCTGCACGACTGTGCCGACCTTCACCGATAAAAGCATGCTGAGTGGCACGTCATCAGTTCCTGTCTTTGCTGCAACGGGAAAAGGAAGTTGTCATGGAAACCATAAATCCTTGGAGACAGGATGAGCATCCATTTCTAATTGGCATTTTAATCTAAGAGATTTGAAAAACATCTCACACTGGAAACGTGTCTGAGAGTTCAGGGTCAGAGGTAAGCAGAAGGAAACCACCTGTCTCCCTGAGACATTAGATCAGTGGCTGCTGGATCAGCCTGTGAGAAAGCTGCAAAAAGGAAGCAGAAAATTTCAATTTTTTGAATCTAATTTAGTTTCATGACATAAATATTGTCGATATCAAGTGTGAAAGTCCCAGAATGCACCTGGAGCCTCGCAGCCTCTCGTTTACTTGGTCAGATTTGCCCCCCCACCCACCAGCCCTCGGCCTGCAGGCGCACCAATGTCTTCCAGATGTTTCCATGGACTGCAGCTCAGCTCAGATTACTCGCAGGAAATTTACCCATGATGCTCTGGGAGCCAGCTCATACAGCGACGTGATGTTGACGATGTCCAATCACATCACTTCTACCTGAGAATCCACCAATCAGGAAACAGCTGAGATTGAGATAAACAGCAGAACATCTGGAAACCATCTTCTGCTGGTTTTTATTGTTGCCATGACAACAAACTGCTGAGCGCTGACTTCACAGCCTGAGAGATGTGTGTGTGTGTTTACAGCGGCTGTTACACTCTTTAATTCTGGGGTTTCCTCAGAACTTGTCTGTTGCCTTTTGCTGGTCTCACAGCTTACGACACACACACACACAAACACACACACACACACACACAGTGAGTGTAGGCAAATAAGTTTGAAGGTCATGTTGCTCTGAGACGACCTTTGACCCAAAAATCAAATCAGCAGATCTTTGAGTCCAACTCCACAACGTGATTGCGCTGACATGAGATGAGCACGAGTCCCGTGTGAGGCCGGACACAGCCACACAGCGTGTCAATCGTACATTTTATTATTCAGAAACAACAAACAAACAAACAAACAAACAGCTTTTGGTTTTTTTTCTCTCTGCACTTTAAGACGACGATCGGATCAGCTTTGAAGGGGCAAAAAATACCTGATGTGTAGTTGTGATGGAGGCGATTGGTTGAGACATTCAGATGGCCACGCCCAATTAGCAAGGACGTTACTGTAGCTGCAGGTGTCTGTCATTCACCTCCCGTTTTATTTGAGGGCTCCGCCCACTTTAAGGGAAAGTGCTCACAAAACCTTCAGTCTGACCTACGTGACCCCGAACATATATCCTTTGATTGGCTTCAAACATGAAATCGAATTACAACAAAGAAAACAGATATTTGCTGTCTCCATGATAACAGAACATTCACCAACACCAGAAGCACGAATGGGGCTTTGAATTAGGGAACTTTGATGCTGATTGGCTGCTGACGGGAAGTGGGCTCAGGGATTGTTGTTCAGTTTCAGGAAACGCTGGGACTTCTGTCGCGCCATGCGGTGCTGCTGCCGAGCCGTCTGAGCCTCTGATACGGCAGCCTGCAGCCTCTGTGGGCGAGCAGGGAGAGGAGGGAGCCTGTCAATGCACGCACGCACGCACGCACGCACGCACGCACACACGCACACACACACACACACACACACACACACGTGGGGAGTACCTGAGCCGTGTTGGCGTCTCGGAGCTGGATGCTTCGCACTGACTCCTGAGTGTCCTTCTTTGAAAACTTCAACTTGTGCTGCTCCTGAAACCAACAGATCATGTGACCTGTTATGAAGCAATCACCTGACCCATCGGGCGTCTCAGTGTGTTTAATACCTTTGAGAAGATCTTCAGTTCAGATCCTGTTGCAGCTGGAGGAGCGTAGAAGTTCTCAAACAAACATTCCCATTCTTTGTTGAAATGGCCAACAAAGTCGATTTCCTTCACACACAGAACCCGCCTGCATGGAGACAACAACCATCAGAGCAACAAGAACAACCAGAACAGTTCCCTCACACACAGAACCCGCCTGCACGGAGACAACAACCATCAGAGCAACAAGAACAACCAGAACAGTTCCCTCACACACAGAACCCGCCTGCACGGAGACAACAACCATCAGAGCAACATGAACAAGAAGAGTTCTGAGCGCAGCCACAACAAACACAACAAGCAGCACCGACTGTTCAGGACGTGCGCCATGTTTGGAAGGGCTTGGTCTCATCTCGGACTTGGAGTATTTCTTACTTGGTCTTTGATAAGGCAGAGCACTGCAGACCACCGCTGCAGGCCTTCACACTGAGCCTGGCTTCCCACAATCAGCAATCACTTCCCATCATTGATAGATTGATTATTTCCCAGCCTCTGCCTTCTGATTAGATTTCTTCACAGTCGCCTGACAAATCCACATCTGATTTTGGTGTAGAGACAAAAGGCCTCAATAAATACAAACAATGTAGAGGCTTTTGTTACGATCTATCAAACTGTCTTCCTCTTGTGTTTTTCTCCTGGTCTCGGTCTTGAGCCGGTCTCAGTCGAGGCGCACTGTGGTCTTAGTTTGTGCTGTTTTACCTTCAGCTGTACTACAATAAATATGAGAAGCCCAACATGTTGTGGTTGCTGTGGCTGTAATATTTGTTATTGCCATGGTTGCTGTGGTGGAGGCGGGTGCAGGTCTCTGGTCTACCTGTTGGTGATGATGATGGTGGTCTTGCGGTGGCCTGGAAAGGGGCAGTGGTCTCTGAAGGCTTCTCCGTCCAGCTGCTTGATCTGGGAGCGCTGCCACCACAAACATTCCCACGTTAACGCGGCACTTTCCGCTTGCACGTGGGACACCAGTGTCAAGCGGCCGTCCCCACTGGAAGCGGCCGCTCTGACGACTCACCGCCTCGCCGGGGCTGCTGGGAGCAAACTGGGCAACTTTGATGACAAGGTCGTAAGGACAATATTTTTGACCAGGACAAGTTTGGCTTTGTCATCACGTGAGATCGGCCGACTGTGAAAAAGTGTTTGACTGAGCTTTGAGGATAAACTGACTTTATTAAAGGTCACACACATCAGCACGGTATGAGAGGTCAGAGGTCATGCTGAGACATTGTTTATACGGAGCGTCAACAACACACGACTGTCAAACAGTGATGCTACAATACTTTACAAAAATATTGCTGAGTACTACAAGAGAGATCACAGTCGTCACATGGTAACATAACTGCGCTCAGACTGAGGGGGCGTGGCCTCCCCCCCCCCCCACACACACACACATGCGCTTACAGATGCCACAAAGCTCTGCCCACAAAACCTGTCAATCCTCATCACGCTGCATGTAAACAAAAACAAGAAGAAGAAAGGTTAGAATGTCAGGCAGACACACACACAAACACACACACACAAACACACACACACACGCACACACACACACACAGGCAGGCAGACATAGAGGCAGTGAGACAGACAGGCTGTGTCCCATTTCAGGGTCTGCATCCTCGGGAGGCTGCGTTTGAAGGGTGTGTGACATCCTAACACTGCATGAATGCCGTTCACTCGGCTCCTTCCCTCGCTGCGCCCCCTGCAGGAGGCCGCATCGCCGCGTCTCGACGCTCGCTCCCGCACTGCACATTCAAAGTGCCAATCGGGACGACTTTCCAAATGCGGCCGAAAAACCGCCCTACTTCCAGCCGTTTCAGGAATGTGCATTTATGTTCACTCCGTGGCTTCAGAATCCCTAGAATTCTTTGCGTGCAGCCGATGGAAGCAGGGTTTTTTGTGCGGGTAAAGAAAAAAAAAAACTGCGATCTGTGAACTGGTAACTCTTTGATAATTCTACTATTCACTTCAAATAATAATATGATAGAATATAATAATTATGATTATTGATGGTATTATCATAATTCTTATTTTCATTATTATGATTCCAGCACATGTCGGCCCCTTTGGACAGACGCCAGGACGCCACACAGGTGGAGAACATCACAAACATCTAACATGGATCAAAACCAGCCAAATCAAAGCAAACTGAGGAATCTTTTCTTTTCTTTTCTTTTCGTGTGTTTCTACTTTTCAGAGCGACTCTCCTCAGAGGCGACTCTCGTCTCAACGTCTTCTTCACTCTCACCAGTTTCATCTTCTTCAGGCTTCTTCTGGTTTAAAAATACAATCACTGAGTCCCCGCTGTGGCTCCTCACATGTGTGTTTCATTGTGCAACGTTTTCTGTTGTAATTTTTACAAAAACTAACCAAGCGTTTATGTTTTTATTCAATTTACTTTCAAGGTTAATTCTAAGTGAGCCAGCGTTTTTTTCGTCTCTCGTAACTCACTCGTTGCGCGGGGTGGGGGGTGGGGAAGGGGGTGTAGATGTAGAATAATAATGATGATGATGATGACAATAATAATTCATATCATTAAATCATTCACGAATTACAGCAGTCTATTTTATTTTATCGCCTCCAAACCAAACAAACTGCCTCCATCGGTGGCACTGAAAAAAATCTTGGGGAATGTGAAGCCACCAAAGATACCTAGAAGGGGCGGAGCCAAGCTGCATTTGCTGGCTTTGTTTGAAAGAGCCTTCACACTCTCGTGAAGGAACGCAGACTTAAAAGGATTTTCTTTTTGAATTTGAAAGAGTTTTTATCATAACAGAGAAAATTAGAAAAGTTGGAGACCTCAATGTTCACGTTGATGTTGAAGATGACTGCTTCAGCTCGGCCTTCACTTCATTACTTGAGATGATCGGCCTCAGTCAGAAGAAGTTATTCAGCTGGCATCGGATTCACTGGCTCGGCCATCAGGACTTGACAACAGCACTTCTGATACTGATCTCTTGTCAATATGACACAATAACAGTGGAGCTCACAGCACCACTGACACGTAGGAAGAAAGCTCCACTGTCCACACTCGCGTCAACTTCAGCGAGAAACCCGGAGCTCCACTGAACTGGGTCACTTCCTCTTAGCTGGGAATGGGCGGAGCTGCGGACTGTGCAGCCACAATCAGATGCTCCATCGTCCACTGACCCATGTTTCATCTTCTTTATCTTTCTATGGCTACAAGCCTTGGAAGAAAACGGCTCACATGAGGAGCTCCACTCTGAATTTAGAAAGGCTTCAGTCAAGCTTGCAAATGACGTCCTCATGGCATCTGATGAAGGACTGGTGTCTGAACTGGTCCTATACTGGATCTCAGTGCAGCGCTGCTCACCATGGCTCTCCGTGTTCTGCTGCAGCCACTGGAACATCTGACGACCAGCAATGACATGGTCCCAATTCCACCTGATGGATCCCTATCTCACTATCAACCCGCCCTGCAGTCAGTGAGGAGGTTCCACAGGGCTCTGAGCTCGGCCCCCTGGGGGAAAGCTGTTCACACCCAGTCCCTAAACCTTCACTGCTACGCCGACGACACTCAGATTTACTGTCTATGAAGCCTGATGAAAGGGATCTGACTGATAAACTTGGCAGGTTCCTCAGCTACATTAACACCTGGATGACCTCCAACGTTCTGTTTCTAAACCTGGAGAAAGCTGAGGCTACTGTATTACGCCCTGAACATCTGAAGTACACTGGATGGATTCACCTTGGCCTCCAGCACCGCATCCAGGAAGCATAATAACCAGCACCAAGATGTGTCCTTCAGCGCTGATGTGAAACCAGCATTGAGGACCGCATCGTAGGATTCCAATCTTATTACTGACCTACAAAGCTCTTCATGGTCAGGCACCATCTTATCTGACAGAGCTCCTAGAACCTCAGCGCCCGCCCAGAACTCTGCAGCTGCAGCACTCAGGATCAAAATGGTGCTTCCAAATATTTCCAAACTCACAATGGAAGCTGGAGCCTTCAGCTATCAGGCTCCTCTCCTGTGGAAGCTCCTCTTCCTCCACTCAGGGACATTATTACTGACATGCTGTTTCAGGCCTACACTGGCGGCCAGCTCCCATGATGCAATGGGCTCCACTATGTCTCATCACTGAAACGCAGCGTCACACTGTTCAGTGTCTGCCTGCAGGTTGTGCTTCCTCCCTCCTCTTCCTCTTCCTCTCTCTGCAGGTTCTAAGAGGAAAACTGCAGCCATCAACATCCTGCTGATACCTCAGTACCTGTTGTAGTATTATTACTGCTGATACCTCAGGACCTGTTGTTGTATTATTAGTGCTGATACCTCAGTACCTGTTGTAGTATTATTACTGCCGATACCTCAGTACCTGTTGAAGTATTATTACTGCTGACACCTCAGTACCTGTTGTAGTATTATTACTCTTGTTAGTTTTATTTACGATTATCATTGTTAGTATTGGTGGTGACAGTAGCAGTGGTATTACTACTGTCGTTACTGGTAGCTGCAGTCACCATCGGCAGATCATGGTGTTCCGCTCCAGGTTTTTTCTGGCTGGAGCAGATGTTGGGGCAGATGTTTGGTCATATGTTAGGGCAGATGTTGGGGCAGATGTTGAGGCAGATGTTGGGGCAGATGTTGGGGCGGATGTTGGGCAGATGTTGGGGCAGATGTTGGGGCAGATGTTGGGGCAGAGATGTCGGGGCAGAGATGTCGGGGCAGATGTTGGGGCAGATGTTGGGGCAGATGTTGGGGTAGATGTTGGGGTAGATGTTGGGGTAGATGTTGGGGCAGATGTTGGGGCAGAGATGTTGGGGCAGGTGGTGGGGCAGATGTCGGGGCAGATTTTGGGGCAGATGTTGGGGCAGATGTTGCACTGCTCGGTGTAACAGCTTGCTGCTATATGAACTGAACTGAAGTGAACTGATGCAGCCGTTGAACTGGGACACAGTTACAGTCTGTCCTATCTGATCTGACCTCTGACCTCCCCGGATTTCACAATTTATGGCTGAATGTGACTTGAATCCAAGGTCAAAGGTCAAAGGTGTTTTTATCCCTCTGAAAGGAAGTCTTACTCCTGAAAATAACCGCCAACACAAAACATGTGATGTCTATGACCTCACAGGAAGTGATGAGGAGCTGAGTGACATCACTGAGTTCTCACTGATGTCATCATCATCAAAGTGATCAAACCTGGAAGAGGTCGAAGCCCTGCGACTCCGTCAGGTCGTATGGGCGGATGATGCCGTCCTCCCGGATCAAACGCACCGGCCGCAGTTTGGTCACCTCCTCTGTGGACTCTGCCGCTCTGCGACACGCAGACACACACACACACACACACACACACACACACACACACACAGTGAGAGCACTGTGTGAAGCAGCAGGAAGGTGGCCGAGGCCTATCAGCTGGTTCAGGTCACAGGAAGTGTCCCATCTGTCTCACCTTTGGTGACCTCTAGAGTGATAGCGTGGAACAGCAATGATTGACAGGTTATAGAGAACTGACAGTGTGATGTGTCACATGACAGAGGAGGGGGAGGGGCAAGGGGATGAAGGTCCCAGTGTCAGGAACAGAAGCAGGTTGTCGAGGCAACGTCAGACTCAAGTGAAAATGCAGTCAAGCCTCTTAAGTGTCTGTGGCTCCGCCCACAGCCGTGTGACAGAACCACGTCCATCAGCGACAGTTTTGCAGCTCGAAGCAAACGCCATATAACCATTCAGCCAATCCTTGAGGAGAGAGCAGGAGGGGGCGGAGTTTCAGCAGAACAAATGAACCTCTGCAGCTGCAGCCACTCTGACCGACAGGAAGCTGCCAGCCGAGGAAAGGTGGGCAAGGTTCGTGTTAACAACGCGTCTCACCAGCAGAGGGCACACTCTGGCTTCCTGCAGGTCAGGTGACTCTCCTCAGGGGTGTGGCCGACCGAGCAGAGGGGGCGGGGCGACTAGCAGTGTTAGCATGATGGTGAGTGATGATCATGAGTCTCTTTGTCTGGGACACGATGCTGCCACTTACCGTCCGTCTGCGGCAGGATCACCACAACATGCACAAACTACAGCCGCCGCCTCCGCCGCATCACTGCTGCGGGACGACACGCCGTCATGAGCAGTGATGGCGGACGGAGGTCAAATACTCACGCACCAAAAGGTAATAGAAAAGAAAAAAACTCCCGAGACACAACCACAACAGACCAGACAAAAAAAACAAAAAACACACAAGCAGAAAATTAGTGGGCAGACAGAAGAACAGACACCACAGAAAGCTGAGGAGCGCCCACCAGGGGGCGGGGCCTGTACCTCTGAATGCCCTGGAAGGTGCTGCTCGCCATGTCCACGATGCTGCCGGTGGGCCGCGCCACCACGCCCACCAGGCCCTTTCCAATGCCTTTGAAGAAGCCAGCCGTGCCCTCCTTCTTGGCTCCTGCAGACAACAGACAGCTCGGAGACGTCCGGACAGACAGACCCGCCCCAAACCTTGCTGCCGCCACTCCCCCACCCCTTTTCCCATTCCAGCAAATGGCACTTACCCTCAACTGGTTTTGTGACAATTCCCGTCACGCCGCTCACCATGCCCTGTAGACACAGAGACACCGCCCACCAGGTCAGGAAGGGACAATCGCAATCACCCCCGACCCCGTGTCAAAGGTGCAGACAGTGGCAACCATGGTGATGAACCTCACCTTCAGTAGTCCTTTCCCTCCTTTAGCCAGACTCTCTCCGAAGTCTTTGGGTGGCCGGTTCATCTCCTCCCGCCTCTTTTGCTGGTACTCTTTGTCCATGGTAATGGCTGCCAGACCTTTACCCACCGAGCCTGTAATCCTGGACACCACGCCTGCAGCGCCACCTGCAGCACGCCACACGCTGCGCTCAAAACCTCTGGCCACACAGAAACTGTCTTCACAAAAAGTCCTCCGTGCGAGGGCGTGTTTCTTACCGACGGTGTGACCCAACAGGCTGCGGACGCCGATCACAAAGCCCTCTGCAAACTCCTCGGGGCCCTGAACTGCACCCTGAGACACGCAAACACAACCGCAACCTGAAGCAGGGCCTGCTGTCCGGGGGAGGCGGGGCTTCACACTGGTTAGTGAACGACTCCTCTATTTCACTCTTGTCGTCCACGTCACTGTTTGGTCACAGGAAACACAGGCCCGTTCAGTCTTACGACGACTCACCTGGAACGGCTCATAGAAGAAGGCCTCCACTCCCTCAGACAGGCCTCGGATGAGTCCAAACGGGTTTCCCAGGACATCCAGACCCAGAACCAGAACGTACATCTGCTTGAGGAACTGCAGCAACAAAGTGGACAGTTGAGCAGGGTTTATCAGCAGGAACACGAGTCAGAGGGTCCAAAGCTGCAGCAGCATGAGTCACCTGCTCGCTGTAGTGTCGCACAGCAGCCCACATCAGCTTGTCCCGGCGGTAGAACTGGTACTTCACCTCAAAAAAGGCCAGTCTGACAAGACAGAAAGCACCGGGTCAGCCAGGAGCCAATCACAGCCAGCCGCACTGTGGGCAACAGGAAGTGCCTCACTTGAAGACAAGGTCGTCCACATCGGTCAGAGAGGCGCCGATGCTCTTCAGCAGGAGGTTGAGAGACTGAACAGCTGCCGTCTCCTGAGCCGAGTCCTCGCCGCCCGAGCCCAGAGACAGAGAGAGGTGGAGCTGCAACATGGACAGAGGGCGGCTGTGTGTGCATGTGTCTGTGTGTGTGTGTGTGTGTGTCTGTGTGTGTGTCCTACCTTGATCGGTGAGATGTGGAAATGCTCGAAGAAGTTGAGTCCTGACGTGTCACTCAGTGACGCCTCCATCAGCTCGGCCTCCAGCAGCTGCAGATCTTTTTCTAACAGCTGAGACTGAGAGAGAGACACGGGTCAGGTGACATCTATGTGTATATGTGTGTGTGTGTGTGTGTGTGTGTGTGTGTGTGTGCATGCATGTGTGCGTGCATGTGTGTGCGTACCGTCTGTCTGTCTGCGTGAGGATCGACAGCAGGTGTGAACAGGGCCAAGATGGCCGACAGAAATCCCTGGTCGATCTTCACAGCCATCTCCTGAACCAGAGCCATGAAGTACCTGCAGTCAGACAGTCAGGCTGGTGAGTCCACCTGCACGGTGTCACGCTCAGATCACGTCAGACCACCACGTCACGTTAGACCGGATCACATTAGACTGGATCACATTAGACCACGTCATGTTAGACCGGATCACATTAGACTGGACCATGTTTGACTGGATCACTTCAGACGAGTGGAAACTTACTTGAACTGCATGATGTTGCTGTGCTGGTTGAACCTGGTGATGACGGATACGTCGATGAACGGCTTTGGCTCTACGGGGCAACATCATGACAGGAACAGTCAACACCGATGTGTTTGTGTGTGTGTGTGTGTGTGTGTGTGTGAGAGTGAGAGTGAGTGAGAGAGAGAGAGAAAAGCACCTGAATCCAGTGCGATGGACTTGGGAGGAGGAACTGGATGGAAGACGATTGGGAACATGGCACCTGGGAGCTGGTTATCCACCTGTGCACTCATACCGTGTTAGTCATACAGGTGTGTGTGTGTATGTGTGTGTGCCTGCATGCGTGTCTGTGTGTACCTGGAGCCAGTGCAGCTGTGCTCTCAGGCTGCGTTGGTGCAGGGACTGTTTGAACTCCACCTGAATCCCAGACAGGAAGTTCCTCCTCACTGGACAGGAGAAGGGCTGACGCATCATCATGATGGCTCCGCTCATGTTCACCTGACAATCAGGAACAATGTTCAGTCAATGAACAGCTCTTTGGGCACATTGCTGCTGATACGTCGAGATTGTCTGTGACCTCTGACCTCCAGGTTTGAGTCCACTTTGACCCAGCCGCCCTCCATCTCACCACTCAGCTGACTCTGGAAGGTTTTCTCCAACAGGTTGATGTTCTTCTGATTGAAAGGCTTCCAGCGGTTTTTGGGCTTCATCTCCCAGACCACACCTGAGCTGTAACAAACACAAACACACACACACACCTCAGCTAAGACACAGACACACGCATGCAATACTGAGCTGTAACACACACATACACCTCAGCTAAGACACAGACACACGAATGCAATACTGAGCTGTAACACACACACACACACACACACACACACCTCAGCTAAGACACAGACACATGCACGCACCCAATACTGAGCTGTAACACACACACACACACACACACACCTCAGTGAAGACACAGACACATGCACGCACGCAATACTGAGCTGTAACACACACCTGCAGATGCCGATGTAGGCGATCTCCTGCTTGCTGGTGTTGTTAACCAACGACAGGCCAAGGTTTTGCAGGGACACCTTCACTTCCTGTTGGAATTGCTCCAACTCCTCTGCCTGTCGAGCCTTGGTTACCACGGCAATGTCCTCAGTAAAAAGCAGTACTCGCTGACGTCCATCCAAGAAGGACACCCAGTGGACTTGAGACAGACTGTCATAGGAGAATTGACCCACTTCATCCTGAGTAGACATGGGACAAACAGAGAGGCCAATAGGACCGGGGGTCATGTGATGTGACTGAACACTGCCCCATCACCACGGCAACCATGATGGATTAGCACATGGTGAAAACCACGGCAACCATGATGGACATAAATACATGGTGACTAATGCAACCACAAAAGACATAAACACATGGTGACGATGATGACCACTGTGTGTGTGTGTGCTAAGACCTTCAGCAGGTCCAGTTCTCCTGAATATTCCATGCAACTCCAGATGAGCGTCCGGACTCCAGCCGGGTCGTCCCACACAAACCTCTGAGCCTCGCCGGGTTTCAGTTGGTGGACCACAGCTGAACCGCTGAGGGAGAAAGAGAAAGTTCATCTCTGTCCCGCTTAATAAAATCAACCAACATATGAGGACATCCAGTAAGGAGTGACCTCCGTGACCTTTGTCTGTAGACCTCTGACCTTTGTCTGTAGTTGATGGTGACCCAGGGTGTGTGGTTGAGCAGCAGAGCCGGTGCTGCACCTTCATAGTAGTCACTGAAGCTGATGACGGTCGAGTGCTCTGACACATTGATGTCCACGATGATCCCCCCACACTACACACACACACACACATACACATAGAGTTATCCACAGAGAAGGTGTATGAGATGGCGTGTGATGTGATTGGCTCAGCAGAGGCACTGACCATGTTAAGGCTCAGCAGTGTCCCGTTGTCTTGTCGGTTGAAGTAGAAGCATCTGGAGCTGGAGTCAGAACCGACCACACGGACACACAACTTCCCCGTGCTGCCCTCTGGCCACAGTGGGAGGCACTGCAATGCAACAACAACATGAGGACACAACACAACATACCCTGGTCACAAGGTCCACACTGAGGACGACAGCAGTGTGATGCTCACCTCAGTGGAGGAGATGTAGTGCCACCTAGTGGAAGCCTGGCTGCTGACCTCGCCCACCTCCAGCTCGTACGCAGACTTGTTAACCACAGTGTAGAATGGACTCATGGTAACAATCCGGGTCAGGTTGAAACTGCTCATCTGGATGCTCACCCCAACCTAGGGACACAAACACACACACGCACGCACACCTTCATCAGGTTTCTGGAAGTGTAAAAGAATGAATTTTGAAATGTACAATTTCTGTGAATGAACTTGATACCAGGAAGTCCATGTTGTTGGCAGGACAGCGGACACAGCCGTAACTTCCCACCGTGTCCAGAGAGAAACCATCTGACCAGGAGCTGTTAGAAACACACAGCTGGACCTGCAAGTGTCAAGTGTACATGTACATACACACACACACACACACACACACACACAGAGTCAAATCATCGGTCTCCCCGTGAGAGAGGCTCTGAGCAGGAACTCGGGTCCCTCACTCTGGTTGGTCAGCGGCTCTCCTGGCCGAGCTGCCCAGCTGTCCATCAGGCGCTCACCTTGTTCTTGCTGAGGAGGTTCTTTTTCCTAAAGGAGAAGAGAATGATGTCTCTGAAGTCAGCTGGGTGTTTGACGGCGACATCCTCGGCTCGGTACTGCAGCACTCGAGAGGTCTTGTTAATGATCCAGCAGGGGCTGAAGAGTGAAAGCAGCAGGTGGCTGGCCGTCTTCGACACATGCACGCTCACTTCCACCGTCATGTTGGTGTCGGAGTCGCAGGTCAGAGTGACAGCCAAGAACTCCGGCATTTCGTGTTCAATCCGAACGTGTCCGTGCCAGTCGCGGCCCTGATACCGCATCAGCACCAAGGACAGCACCTCACCGGCCACTCGGGCATTGAGAAGGTCCGACGTGCTGCCCTCCTTAAGGTTGTACGAGTCGGCTGAGCTCTGCAAGCCAAACAGACGGGACGTGAGGAACGTGTGAAGAACTAGTGAAGAACATGTGAGGAACGTGTGAGGAGCGTGTGCTGCCGTGTGTCTGCTCATGAAGCCGTCCTACCTCCTGCATGTAGCGCACGGTGTAGGGCAGCAGGTTGCGCAGCGTGGCCACCGGGTGGAGGTGGATGACGTAGGCGGGGTCCCAGTCCTCCTCGCCGTGACTCGCGATGTGTCGCAGGTCATCGGGGACGGCCACCGTGCTGACCATCAGTGGCAGGAGGCTGCTGTCCGTTGCCGGACATTGCAGCAGTGCACGCACCTCCGAGCTGCGGTGCACTTCCTCCTTCCACGCCACGCAGGTGGTGGACGGGCCATAATGGGCCTCCAGACCCCCCGCTGGACACACAAACAGCTGACACCTGCCAAACACACAGCGGCAGCAGCTCAACACCTGGGAGCCAACAGATGACGTCCGTGTCGGAGCCTGTTGGTGCGGGGGGCGGAGCCAGCTGCCCCCCCCTGTGCAGTAAACACACTGGCGCGCTCACACACCCCGAGCTGCTGTGTTAGCTGGCACCACGTCAGTTATGTTCTGCCCACAGGAAGCGATAATGACACACCTCACAGCTCCAGCTGCAACCAAAGCCCTGCGTCGAACAGGCAGAATCCTGAAGCCTGAAGGCGGACCCTCCTCTTACTGATCTTATTGTTCTGATGCAACAATCCCTACTTTGAAGGACATTCAAAAATATCAGAGTGGGCAGAGATGTTTCTTAATGGCATTGTAAAAGCGCAAAAGGAGAATCAACCTTGCTGGGTTTCACCAGTGCTTATGAAGTTTGGCTGATCGATTGACTTTGGGGGAGGGAAGCTCAGGTTCAATTTGCACAAGCTCCTCCACGGCAGTTCTACATCAGCAGCACGGATGACGGTGAGAGTGGTGGTGAGGCAGGTCGGAGCTGACGGTACCTGTAGGTGTCCAAGGGAATGTGGAACTCTGTCTCAGGTTCGGCCCGGCCCAAGCTCTGCAGACTCCGGCTGGTGGAGCAGTACTTGAGGATAGTAAACGGCACTGAGAAGTGGTTCTTCACCTGAGGAGCAAAGAGCAGCATAAGCAGCAGACCCTCCATCAATAGCTAGTGCTGGGGTTTGACCTCTGACCTGCAGTGGCGAGCGGATAGTGATGACCTTGTTGCCGTCTGCGGCGTCAATCTGCAGCAGCACAGAAATCGCCTCCTGCAGTACCGGGCCGCGGATGTTATAGAGGCGTCTGCCCGGTTTCTCCACAGGGATGTTGGAGATCTCGCTGTATCCTGAAGGCACTGCAGGACCACACACGAACACACACACACACACACACACACACACACCTGAGCTTGGCAAGATGGCGCGTAACAGGAAGCTGGGTGGCGCCGGACTGGGTGCTCTCACCGATGCTGAGATTGAACAGGCAGCTCTCTTGGCGCTGCAGCGCCGACAGTTTGCCGCGGGACGAGGGTTCGAAGGCAGAGTGCTCCAGGTCCAGACTCTGGCCCACCGGCAGCTCCAGCAGCTTCCCGTGTGTTGGAGAGCCACGTTGCCTCAGGTTGGCGCTGTGCTGCACAATGAGCGGGATTCCCAGAGCGTTCCGGATGGTGAAGGGAGCCTTCTCTCTCAGCGCGAGGTCAAAGGAGGCCGCCGTGCCCTCAGAGAACGCCTGACCAAGACAGCAGACAGCTGGTTAGTCTCAAACAAGCTTGAGTCTGAAGGTGCAGGTGGGCGCCGCCCGCTGGCAGACCTTAGCTAGGTTGTGGAAGACGTTGAGGCTGCACTGGGACAAGGTGATGTTCATGGTGTCTTTGGAGCAGATGCTGATGGCCGTGCGAGGTTCAGGGAGAATGACAAAGTCGTCCCCGTGGACGGGGCTCTTGTCCTGGACCGGGTTGCTCTTCATCTACAGGAGACACCAAAGATACAACGATTCTAACATCCACCCAAGAAAACTCAGTCATGTGGTCTGGAGAGTGCTGCGAGTCGCACGCAGGCAGAGGGAGCAGCCCATGAGCAAGCGCTTGGGGGCGGGGCTTGTACAGAACTCTCCTACCCCAACGCTGCGCAAAGCGCTTCAGGTAGTGCATGACCACACACACACGCGCGCACACACATACACACAAACTGGTTTTTTGTATGTGTCCATGTAAAGCACTTTGTAACCTTGTTTTGATAAGTGCTCCACAAATAAGTATTATTATTATTATAAACAGCTGATCAGGATGTGGAGGGAAGCCCAGAGAGCTCACAAAGATTTGAGGAGCAGATATTACCTCTAGCTCCAGCTTCCATCTGCGTCTGCCGCCGTCCACTCGCTCGATCAGAGGCTCCCACACGGCGTGGCTCTCATTGAAATAGTTGACCTGCAGAAACATGACGAAGGTTCCACAGATGTTAACATCATGTACATGGACACCGAATCTGATCGATCCGATCGATCACCAAGCAGACACGCAGCTGCTCAGTAGACACCATGGAACAAGGGACGGATATCTTTCACCATCTCACCATGTGACTTGGGGTCACAATTCAGTTCACAATCAACCTCACCAAATTCCATGTTAGCATGGACGTGTGTCTGCTTAGCAAGGCAGCGTGGCCTTCTGGGTTCTTCTGTCAGTATGGAGGGCTCACAGTAACCTTCTCGTCTCCCTTGCTGCTCTCCTCCTGTCCGGATGCAACACCATCGCTTTCCACACAGATGAGTCGCACTTGATGAAACCTGAATCCAGATCTTGCTTCACTCGTCTCATCTCACCTGCTGCATCCTGCTCCTTCCAAAGTGGGCGTGGCTCAAGCTGAGCAGATTGATTTGAACTAAATATTTAGGATTTTTTTAATTAGCTGAAGTCCTTTTCCGTGTAGGCTGCGTCCTCATGTCCACGCATCTTGCTTACCATCCAGGACGGCATCATCAGCCTGCTGCTCACTATCTTCTCCTCACGATGTTCTCACTCCAGACAAGCAGATGCGTCTTGTATACAAATTGTATACAGATAATATCTGATACAGTTTTATCGGATAGCATTTACACCTGGCATTAATATGTGTCTTCAGTGTTGCTGTCGTCCACGCTCCACCCATGAGTGCCTTGCGTAACGTTCTCCACGATCTGAGCCCCCCATGGGCTGCGCTCGGCCATCAGCCGCAGAGCGCAGCAGCAGCTCTGGCTCTGGCTTGGTTGGTTGCGTTGAAGACCGAGGGGTTGCAGCGGCAGCAGGCTGTACGCCCGCTTTCGAGCATTTCTACGCGTGGCGAGAGAAATGCTGCATGGACAAGTGGATGGAGAGGCTGATCAGCAGCTCGGCTTGGTCATCAGCTGGTGAGGACTGCTTGGTGCGGGCCCAAAAATCACTTAAAGGTTCCTAGCTTAGTGTGCTGACCGATGCTGTCCGTCCTGCTGGTTTGTTATAGGCACACCACAATAACGCAGTTGTGCTCACAATGCGTCCCTGACCATCTCCTCAGGTGGTCTGACCCATCGCATCACAGTCCGTCCTGAGTGTGTTTACACTTGTTCTTTCATGTGCTCACACACTATCTCACTGCAATCCTATCACCCAAAACACACGTTGATGACAGCTGGAAACAGGGTCAGAGGTGCGACACATCAATCCCTGGCCACCAGGCAGCTGCTGCATTGCATCATGCGATATTTCTACCGGTGCGCACTCATTTGTGGATTAAGGTCTGGATATCACACACTATTTAGTAGCTATTTAGAAGCTTTTGGACATTTTGGACACTCAAATGTCACTAACCTCCAGCGTCATGCTCGCTCTCAGCTGCAGCAGGGACGACCAGTTTTTGGCCGACCCTTTGAAGGAGGACTCGGCCAGCAGCAGGGGGACAGTGCGATGACCCAAACCAGACTCCAGTGTCACTTGGATGACCTGCGAGCCAACAGTTCTCATCAGCAAGAAGCACAAGACGCCACTCGACCTTTAGAAAACGCACCTCTGATAACGCCGTACCTTGACCTCTGCCGCGAAGCTCTCGTCCTGCACGAGTCCATCCTGGTCTCTGAAGCTCTCGGTGACCTCAGTGGCCTGGTCCACTCCAAGGAACCAGTAGTTACAGTCGTAGAGGTTTCTGGCGGACCAAAGGTCGCCCACATCTGTCCTGGGAGCCTGACCCAGCTCATCCTGCTGCCTCGCCGTCATGGCGGCCGTTATTGTCATCAGCGCATTGATGATGAATGGCGAGATCTGCGGAGGGAAGCGGAGTCGCAGAGTCACTCGCAAACCACAAAAACCATGGGAGGGAGGAAGGAAGATGAACAGACCTTGACAATGACCTCCTCCACTGCCACAGAGCCCTGCAGAGGCTGGCCAGGGCCCGAGGAGGCTTCACAGGTGAGCGCGCACGGCCTCAGCACCTGCAGGGAGGGACAGAGGCCACACTGTGACCCTTCACCCCAGTCTGACACCACTCTGACTCCTCTAACAACCCACTGTAGGGCCACAGTGATCCTTCTGTGACCCCTCTGGAGGCCTACCGTGACCCTGCTGTGACCCCAATTGTTACCGTGGTGACAGCTGTGTCGTGCTGCTCGTGGATGAAGGGGCAGGCCAAGACTTTCAGCTCCCTGAGGTTGGCTCGTGCCGTCTGGACGCCGCCGTGGTCAGACAGCCAGCTGAGGTCACACTGAAAGGAGGCCAGCAGGGCGGGAGCGTCGGCCTTCATCAGGCTGGCCACAAACACCACCTCTGGGTCCACCACTACCGCCCGCACACGCGTCCTGGCCATGGCCGCTGTGGAAGCCACACAAACTCATCCTGAGCAGAGTCTCTCAGGCAGAGCTGGCTCCGCCCCCCTCCAGGTGACACCCCAGCTCTGATGCTCACCAGCTCTGGCGTTGCTTCGAGGTTCGGCGGTGTGTTTTAATGGCAGTCTGTCGGCGTGTGGCGGGGCCGCGCCCGGGGGCGGAGTCTGTGGCAGAGCCTGCAGGAAGAAGTCTGCCACAGCCATCAGGAACTCCACGCTGGCACACAGGTAGAGGCTCTGCAGCACCGCCACCACCTCGCGCTCGCCAAGGCCGCCGCTCTGCCGGTACGTCACATCAATCATCACCTTGGTGCTGGCCTCCTCTCGCCGACCAAGCATCCTGCAGGGGTCAGAAGTCAGCTGACAATTAACAACCGAACATGTTCTACCTCTGTCTTTTCTCCTCCTCACTGGAGGGCAGCAACGGACTCACCGTGATGTCACCCGCTCCATGCCGCTCCTCAGGTCGTCCAGCGTGCAGGCACTCAGCGTGGTGCTCACCTCCATGCTGCCACTGTTCAGGAGCCTCCCTGAGGTGCGCAGACCCTGCAGGGCCAGCTCACCCAGCCGCAGGCTGTCCTGGTGCTGCAGCTCCAAAGCCTGTGGGGGGGCAACCAGAACCAGAATTGAGCCTGAACTGCCATGAAAGGCTGATCCCGATGCAGCCGCTGAAGCTGAACTTGCTGGACCTGCTGGTCCAGAGCCAGCTCATCTCAATGTTTTCAGTGGAACATCACGCATCACGCATTCCAAACTTTCACAGTTGGATCATTTAATCGCTGCTTGCTCACTTCTTCATGCTCTCACCAACCTGGTTGGGCTCATTTTGATACAGAACCAATCCGAGACAATCAATGTTGAAGTTAAACTTGATGGTCTCCAGAGCTTCACCCTCATCTTCATGGCAACTCGCAACTGGTTTCTCAGCATCATCTGAAACATCTGAAATACACCAAGAAAATGAATTTCTGCCTCCAAATCACTGCAAACCCTGCAAGATGCACAAACAGCTGGTGTGTATGCTGCTGCCAAGCTTAGAGCTCAATCCCCCCCAGCTTCAGCCCAAAGTTTGCTGCTTCTATTAGTGGGAACTGAAAGCCAGATCAGACCGGTTGGGGCGCCTGCTGCCTGGGGCTGCTTCGTGCTACTGGATGTTGGTCCTGTGGGTTCAAGTCCCCTGGCCTCCCCCATGTTCTCCGTCAGAATCCTGAGGAGCACCTTCAGATCTTCCTGGCTCAGCTCCACCTAAAAGACAAACAACTTGTTACCATGCCCAAGAAACCTGTGAGAAGATAAAGTCTGAGGTCTTGAAAAATCCAGGTCTCTTCTTCAGGCTGCTGGTCTATCTCCGAGGTCTTGAAAAATCCACGTCTCTTCTTCAGGCTGCTGGTCTATCTCTACCTACACCTAGACCACTACTACCACACTTCACTATGTGACCACAGATCACCGTACCTTGGGTGGGTGATATGTCGACTGGGTGCATGAGGAGAGTTACAAACAGTCAGTCTGGCTTCTGAACCATGTAAAGGTAAATTATGAGAACACCTTCTTTCTCCAGACTCTAGGAACAAGACTCTCTAAGTAGCAATGCCTGCTTCCAGAGAGAAGACCACCCTCAGCTTGGTCACTCTGTGTTCCACCAGCTGCAGACTCTTACTCATCCTCCTCCTACCTTCATTGGCCTCAGGTCGCCATCAATCTCCACAGCAGCCATCCTGTTGTACCAGGATGCTGCCAGGTTGCGGTTGATCCTCAGCTGCAGGTTGACTGGCTCCAGTAGCTCCACGGAGCGTTGGCCACCAACTGGGTCTACGCATGTCCTAATGGAGAGCAAACTCTGAGTCACTGTTTGTCCTGTGAGATGTTTGGAGAGCTGTGCGCCTCAAGATGAAGTAGCGCCAATTCAAATACTGCAGAAAGTGTGAAACCTGGAGAGTTTGAGTTGCGTCAGTTGGACCTCCATGTTGTCGATGACAGCTGGCAGTGGACATCCTTCGACGGGCAGCAGTGAGAAGCTGTTTGCCACAGTGATCAGACCCAGGTCCATCACAAGAGCATTCTGGGAGGTGGAGGACTGGGGGACCACGATGAGTGGCGCTTTCAGTTTGATGTCCATGGACAGACGGAAGCTCTTCTGGGCAAAGTCCCGGACGCTGGACGCCGCCTTCTCGGCCACCTGAGCTGTGGCAGCACTCAGAGCTTCTTTGGCCGTCTGGAAGTTGTTAGTGAAGTTCTGGACGAAAAGTTGATTCACTGTGTCAGTTCAGACGATGGCAAGGAGAGGGTGTCATGAAAGTGAGTAAAGCAAGCTCTGGAGGTGGGACGGAGGGACGGACGGAGGGACGGACAGAGGGACGGACAGAGGGACAGACAGAGGGACGCACAGAGGGACGGACACACAGACAGATGGACAGGAAGGAGCACAGAAACCCACCATCAGTGATGTGACAAACTTGTGCAGGTAGACCACCTGGATGCAGCCCACACTCAGCTTGACGGTGCCGTCAGTCCTAGACGTGTCGGCGTAACCGGCCCCCTCTGTGGCGTTGGGAGTTAGGCTCATGGAGAAGCTGAACACCTCATCTCCAACAATGGAGATGGCCTGCAGGACACAGACATGAACCACAGTCTTCTGGACTGCTCCAGCAAAGACCTTAAAAGACTCGACACTCCCCCAGTGCATTCGGATGCAGTCTACTTATTTGCACGGCATCGTGTCTCACACGTTGTTGCACCATTTTTGCTGTTCTGGAGTCAGGAGGTCGTCAGGGTAACAAGCAGTGGCAAAAAATTGTTAACGGGATGAGAGTCAGAAGATTCTGAACTCAATTACGATCCCGACAATCAGAATTATCCAACCCACCTTCTTGTGGATGCTTGTGGCATCAACGTTGAGGACGGCGAAGTCTCTGAGGTGGGCTGAGATGTGGCTCTGTGCTCCCTGCACCAGCAGCAAGCCATTGATGCCTGAAAGACAGAGGAGCTGATGTCAGGCGCCTCCAGGCAGAATGGCTGACAGCAGCAAAGCACCGCTGCTATTGGCTACCTTGGATCTTGATGTCAGCTATGTTGTTGTGTCGGTCACACACCAGGACGTTGAAGGCCCCCAAGGTCATGGTGAGCTTCAGGTCGATGACCTCGCTGTCTGCAGGTGATGCCAAGACTGCCAGCAGGAAAAACAGCCACAGATTTAGCTTCACCTTCACACCTCTCTCTCGAGTCACAGAGCGGAAAAAAACAAACCACAGAAGAAACTAAAAGCAGCCCCAGCAGTTGGCGCTGATCATCACACTCCTTTTGTTTTAGCTTCATAAAATCTGGTTTAAACTGGTTGGAGATCAGAGACACCGGCTGCAGCATGGCGCCACTACTGACCCGATTTGGTCGATGTCGTCCTATTGTCTTCAATCTTCTGTCTGTCTTTCTCTGGAGTTGGTCCACTCCTGGACGACAGCGCCACTGAGAAAAAGTTGATAGCTGACAGCAGGGCTTCGGTGTGGAGCAGGAGGTCGAGAGAGGTAAAGGTCACCTGGAGAGGAAGTGATGGATGAAGGAGAAAATGGGAATGACCGATGGGCCCACAAGATCTGCCTCTTGTCTTATCACACTTTGGACAGCAGGTTCGAGCATTCACTCACATTGATCATCTGCTCTGTCTTCTTGTAGATGCTGGAGAAGTTCGGACCGCAGCGGTCGGCCTGAGCGACCAATCAAAGCACAGTGTCAAAACCACAAACTTGCTCATTGAGGGACGCTGATGACTTCAAAGGGAGGTTTCTCCTCTGAGGCCGAACATGTGACTCACAACATGGGCCAGATCTGCTGCCTCTGCTCTCTTTGAGAGGGGCCAGCAGGTGGAGCCACAGCGTGCACACACACACACACAGGCACACGCACACCTTGCAGTACTGCACTTTGAGCAGCTCGGCTCCCGGCTCCACTGAAGAGCTGACGAGGCACAGCGGCTCATCGTTCACATCTGCAAACACAGACGAAGACAAACGGCGTCAAACATCAGAGGAGGTGGAGTCAGCTGATTGGGGTCACATGTGAGCCCTGTAACCTTTGAACTCCAGGCAGGTAACGGCCATCTTGTTGATGTAGGTGGTGGCACACATGTCATACTTCCTGACTTTAGTGTCAATGCCCAGTTGAGTCGCCTGGAAGAGCAGGAACGGCGCCTCACTCTGACCTTGATGACCTCCTGGCTTCTTCAGAGCCAACAGCGCCTGAGGGGTGGGTGAGAGGTGGGGCTTGATGTTTGACTGACAGAGGCTTTTTGTAGCTTTTTGCTCATTACGACACATTCACAACGTATTGACTGAACGGGAAGGAGGTTACAAGTGAAGGTGGAGCTGTGGAGCCCTGAGGAGGGAAAACTGGGAATGTCCACACAACAAGCTCAAGAACAGATAGAAAGATTTTACAACATGGCAGAGGGGAGCTTCACTGCTGGTTATGTACTGGATTGGATTTTTCATTTTATTCTTTTACGGTCATTGAATTATATTTCTTTCCCTATATATTGGAAAAAAATAATCAGCAAATAATATAAGAAAACAACATAATATGGCAAATATATACATATACATGTTTGAATAAGGAAGCAGGAAAAAAGAAGGGCTGGGATTGGAACCTTCTAGTTCTAGATGTTTGGTACCTCTTTGATTTCAAAGCTGAGCAGAACATTGACGGTGTTTGCAGTCGGACCTCCATCAGCAGCGGCAGGCATTCCGCCGCTCTGTGATGCTGGAAGCTCCGCCTGCCGCCACGCCAGAGCCGCCTTCTCTGTGGACGGACAGAAAGCTGATAGAGTGCTGAGGCCCTCAGCAACAGCTTCCATCGTTTCTGCAGGTTTGCTTTTATTTCCCATCATGCACAGCAATTTACCTTCTGCCAGCTGTCCACTCCTGCTGAACTCCTGGCTTCCCTCACCAATGTTCTCCAGCAGGACCTTCATTAGCACGCCAAGGTCTTCCTCGCCCAGACTCATCTGAAGAACAAATCACATCATCAACGGGTTGCCCTGTCACCTGTCATCCCCTGGGTGACCCCCCCCCCCCCCACGCACACGCACACACACGGGACCTCTACCTTCAGGGCCCGCAGGACGCCTCGGACGCGCACACCGGGGATCTCAGTGAACCAGGATGCAGCCAGGTTCCGAGTCACCAGAAGCTCCAAGTTGATTGGCTGGAGGATCTCCATGTCTGGATGTATGGCATCAGTCCTCAGGACGGTTCTGAAGCAGGGACATAGAGACATGTCACCTCCCACACACACACACACACACACACACACACACACACACACACACACACACACACACACACACACACACACACACACACACACACACACACACACACACACACACACACACACACACACACACAAACAGATGGGCAGACTGATGATGTCATCACCTGGAAAGCTTCAACTGAGTCAGTCGGACCTCCATGGTCTCCATGACAACGGGCAGACTGAAGCCTTCAGCCGGCAGCAGTGAGAAGCTGTTTGCCACAGTGATCAGACCCAGGTCCATCACAAGAGCATTCTGGGAGGTGGAGGACTGGGGGACCACGATGAGCGGCGCCTTCAGTTTGATGTCCATGGACAGACGGAAGCTCTTCTGAGCAAAGTCCCGGACGCTGGACGCCGCCTTCTCGGCCGCCTGAGCTGTGGCAGCACTCAGAGCTTCTTTGGCCGTCTGAAAGTTGTTGGCAAACATCTGGAGGACAAAGCAAGTCAGAAGATGAAACAACACCCACAACAGAAAGAGGCTCA
This sequence comes from Mullus surmuletus, assembly GCA_903171835.1. Lineage (NCBI taxonomy): Eukaryota > Metazoa > Chordata > Actinopteri > Syngnathiformes > Mullidae > Mullus > Mullus surmuletus. The sequence goes on from CAESWR010001981.1 coordinate 59,583, forward strand.
GTCTGAAGCAGCAACTGACAAAACAGCTGAGTGAAAATACAAGCTGACAGGCAGAGGTCATGTGACTCCTTTGGTCGGAGGGCGGGGGGGCAAATGAAGTGAGTGACCAAGCTGTGATGGAAGTGAGGGCAGCAAACATCAAGACTGAAATGCCCCAACATGGCCGACTGAGTCCCGCCATCAGGTGAGGGACAGCTGAGGACACCTGGACAGCTGACGACTGAGGTGGACTACAGACAGCTGCGCGTCTGACAGAGCGATGACTGATGGGAAATAAAATGGCTGCTGCTACTATAGCTGGAAGATGGCTGGAAGTCCTTAGTCTCAATGCCCTGCTGGAGCTTCACACCATCAATGTTTCTCCTGAATTTTATGTTTGTAGAAACCTGGCAGCTCAACATCTCACTGCCAACGCTGGTGGGCACAGGAGGGGGGCTGCCACCTTCAGAGACGCCACCTTCAGGACTGTGACCATCAGGACAGTGAACTTCAGGACTGTGACCTTCGAGGCCGTGACCAGCGTTGACCTCCACACTGCAGAGGTCACCTGACTATGGTTGCTCACACAGGAAGCTACTAGCATGGTATTTGGTGCGTCTACGTCGGCTCATGTTCAGGCTAAAGCTGGACGAGGCTCCACCTTGTAAGCAGAAGAGGGCGGAGCCTCGTCCTCCACTGGTGAGCAGGTGTCGCGTGGAGGACAAGGTGGGTGACTGAAGGTGCCAAATGAAATGCATGCTGGGAGCTGTACCTCATCAGCAGACGCACAGCCAACGCTAAAAGAAGCCTGGAAGGACAAGACACAGCGAGGACAGGAGACATGAGAGACAGACAGTTTCCGGCACAACGACCATCTGCTGCAAACTTCCTATCATACCACTGTCAACAGGAAGTGACATGCTAACACTGTTTACTTTCACTGAATAGACACGAAAAACGACGACATGACGAAGGAAGGAAGACGGAGAAGGAAGTGAGAGCTGTGCTGCCAACTACGCACTCTCTGAGAAGACTCGTCGTCAGAGTTTCACTCTCCATAGCACGCTGCCGCCTGCTCTCACCGACGGTGCCCATGGATTTCACATCTGCCAGTGCATGTTTTCAACAGAGCTGTCAGCCAATCAGAGCTGTCTCCCTCCTATCAATCACATGTACGTTCATGTTTCCAGCCAATCAGAGCAACTCAAAGCAGACATCAGCAGTGAGTGCTTGGTGAGACTGTGAAGTGTC
>CAESWR010001981.1:61783-74129 GCA_903171835.1 Mullus surmuletus
CACACACCTCACACACATCACATTCACCTCACACACACATTACATGCCTCACACACACATCACACACATCACACACGACATACCTCACGCACACATTACACACCTCAGACACACATTACACAGCTCACACACATTACACACCTCAGACACACATTACACAGCTCACACACATTACACAGCTCACACACATTACACAGCTCACACACACCTCAAACACAGATTACACAGCTCACACACATCACACACACCTCACACACACCTCACACACACCTCACATTCACGTCACACATGTCACACACCTTCCTGCACTTCAGATGAGTATACAGTGCGGACAGTGTGCGATTGTGAACACAGCAAAGTACTTAAACTCATGGTCAATACAACTGAAAACAGGCAACTGCAGTTTCCTTACAAGATGATGTCGACAATGTTTGTACTTGTAGTACTACTACAAGGGGAGTACTGTGTATAATGTTAGTCATGTGTATAGGTACATAGTGAGGGCTGTGCGTGCTGTCTGTCAGTACACAGAAGCCTGGTTTAATAAGGGCAGCGTGGCTCAGCGAGAAGAACGGCCGGCTGGTCAATCAAAAGTTATTGGTACAATCTGGCACCTTGAGAGCTCATGTCAGGGTGGCCTTGAGCAAGGGCCTTCCTTCACTCAGTGCTTCAGTGAAGGTTCTGCTTGTTTGCCGTCACCATTGAGAACTTTGGTGAGCAGAGTCATCGCAAGAACAAAATGAGAACTGATGCCATGACACCAGAGGTGTTAGTGGGAGAGGCAAATCAACACAAAACTGAGTCACAGCAAAGAATCCCAGTATCATTTTAAGAAAAGCACTGGGAGGATATCGGTGAAGAAGTCAATACTGTGGAGGAGGAACAAGAACAACACATGGGATTAAGAAAAGGAGACAAAACATGGGAGGGGAACAGAGGAAAATGATAGCACATAAAAAGGATTCACATATTTAACACATTTAAAAAACCAATGGGCTTCATGTGGAAACATTCAATTAGCCCCAGAACACATCATTTCCTTCCCGCCAACAATAAGAGCATCGCAGCTGAGCCGTCACTGCTGCCAATGAAGATGCTGAAATAATCCCTGCAATCAGTGTGTGTGTTTGAGACTCAGGAAGAAACCACCACACTCAATATTCATCAAGGCCACAGCGTGTCCTCTGAGGGACGCAGCCCTCACTCTGACACACACACACACACACACACACACACACACACACACACGCACACACACACGCATATACATACACACACACAGTGTTCAGTCACTCAGGCCCTGAGTGTACTGTGTGTGTGTGTTAGTACACAGGGTGTAGCGCGTGTGTTGTGTTTTGGGACACAGAATACTGCGTGTGATGTGTTACAGTATACATATAGTATTTGTGGGATGTGTTACACTAAACAGGACATACTGCATGCATCGCATTTTAGTACACAGGATGTACTGCGTGTGGTGTGTAACAGTACACAGTGTATACACAGTGTATTAGTACACAGGGCGTCCTGTGTGTGTTGTGCATTAGTACACAGGGTGTCCCATGTTTGTTGTGTATTAGTACACAGGGTGTCCCATGTTTGTTGTGTATTAGTACACAGAGAGTACTACGTACCAGCAGGGCCATGAGGAAGCGTTGCAGGTAGACGATGCGGATGCAGCCCAGACGCAGCGTGACCTTGGCGTCCACTTTGGCTGTGTCACTGTAACTGTCGCCCTCCGTCGCTCCCGGAAACAGGGAGAGTTTGAAGCTGAATACTTCCTCGCCCACGATGGATACGGCCTATGGGGGGAGGAGCCTGTGTCAGTGAGGATACAGCGGGGGGGCGGGGCTAGAGAGACGTGAGCAGACCTTGTTGTGGATGGTCCCGGAGCTGACGTCCGTCACCACGATGTCGCGGAGTCGAGCAAAAGCCTCAGTCTGCATCGCCTGGACCAGCACCGACACATCCAGGCCTGCAGGGCGGCGACAGGCGTCTTAAAAGGGATTTTGGCCCCAATGGGACATGCTGCTGGCTGATTGGCTACCTTGGACTTTGATGTCAGCGATGCGGCTGCTGTCATCACACACCTCCACGTGGAAACAGCCCAACACGGCAAAGAGCTTGAAGTTAAACACTTGGCCGGCGCCACCGTCTGAGGCTCCTCCTCTGGAGGCTGCAGAAGCAGAGTTAGTGGCCCCGGCCATGGCCCAGCCTCTGCCAGAACCAGAACCCCACTCAGGCCCAATTTACCTGCTTTTCCTGCTCCTAACTTCTCCACATGCTTCCTGTTGGCAGAGGCGGCGTCTCGGGCAGCGCTGAGCTGCGGCAGCGCCATGCTGCTCAGGAAGTTGATGGTGGACAGCAGAGCTTCAGTGTGAAGGAGGAAGTCCAGGGAGGAAAACTCCACCTGCCACAAAGACCTCAATATTAGCTGATGTTCATCAGGTTTCCACGGCCATTTCTCACCTGTAAGACGGTTGATAGGGTTTCATGTTTCACATGTGATCTGAGTGATGTTTCCCTGCTGCTAGTTAATGTCAAGTTGACGCCCTCAAACCATGTGACCCGCACACGACCTCCAACATCATCTGTGTGACAGAGCGGCGAGCTCACCAAGTGGCGGCAGTGCCTGTTCACGCCTGGAGAGAGAGCGCCAGAGCTGAGTGAGCGGGCTCGCCAAACACTGCTCTCTGCTCCAAAACATATTTCCCAACATTTACGATTTTCCACCTCCCCGACAGTTCTGTCGTGGTAGTGCACACACAGACACACTACTACGTCGCACCGCTGCCCAAGTGGGCGCCATGACACTTGGCAGAATGAGGGCGTGGCTAGCGGCCGCTGTCAAAGTGAGAACATGGTGGGAACATGTGGTTATGAGATGCTCTGGTTAACAGCTGGTGATTCTCTCCTGATCAGTTTGTTGTTTGATTGCTATATTGATTTGTCTGTATGAGTTACAGAAGAACTCTATTTGGGCTCAGACAAATCTATAAATTCATGCACTTGGAAATACAACACTTGGATCATTGATGTTGTAATTTCCATCAATCAGACTCATTGGTCATCTGCACTGCCCCCTGTCACCATGGAACCGCCCCCTCCACCCACCTTCAGTGTTTGCTCGGTGTTCTCAAACAGCGTCTGGAAGCTGGGGCCACTGCGATCCGCCTGCAAGATACACACACACACGCACACACAGTCTGATCACGCCTCCTTCCGTCATCACCCATCCAATCACAGGCCAGACTTGCTCCGCTAAACGTTCTCAGGTTCTGATAGAACAAGACTGAGTTAACAACACGTGACCTCACCATGACGAACTCCACCTTCAACAGGGCGGAGCTCTGCTGCTCCGAGGAGCTGATGAGGTGAAGGGGACGACTGCTGCCACCTGTAACACGCACACGCACACACACACGTACACGCACACACACACAGGGGGCTCCTGAGCCGCTTTGACAAACAAACATTCTGACAATTTGTTAAACTTTGTCACCTTTGATGTCTTTTTAAACAGCACACCTCTGTCAAACAGCATACACTCGTTCCTCTAGCTTCCTGGCTTTGATAAAATTTAAAGACGTTGTGCTGACACATTGGATGTGAACACTCACCATCACCTGCTCTGTCACAGTAGTCCAGTGCGACACTACGCAGGTAGGCCTTGATGCTCAGGTCGAAGCTCCGCCTCTTGCCTTCAGCTCCCAGCTGGCAGACGCTGAGGGACAGGACAGTCTTCTCCTGGTCAGCCTGCCGAGTCAGTTCCAGCAGCACCTGAACACAGTGATGTTGCTCAGACAGAACCGACAACCAGCCTTGTCTGCACGCAGGAGCTGACCTACCTCTTTGACCTCAAACTTGAAGTGAAGGTCAGTAAGCTCATCTAGAGCTGAGTGCTGGTTGTCTTCATCTGCCGATCTCTCACTGGTGTCTTCATCTGAGTCTGATGGCAAGACTTGGAGTTAGAGGAATCATTCAAGTAAAGAAAACACTGAAGAACTCATTTGTGGAAATCCTTAAGAGTATTCAGATTCAGAAGAAATGGACAGTGATGCAGGTCAACCTGAGTCCACTTTGCTGAGGAGGGCAGGGTCAAGGCTGATGGCTCGGGGTCTGGACTCCACCAGCAATGGAACCTGTAGCGAGACCAGCACAAAGAATCTAACACTGCTTCACCCACTCACTATCTGATCCTGTGACCATGAACAATACCTTGTTCGTGGGGGTGGAGGGGGTGGAGCTCATGTCGGGGAGCGGGATGCTGTTGACCAGCTCAAGAACATTTTGGATCTTCTGATCTGACATCTTAATGTGCAGCAACGGCAGCTCCCCCGAAATCTTAAATCTGAAGGGAAGAAGGGCCAAATCATCCAGGTTACCCACTCACAACAGGTGAGTATGCATGTGACACCAGTGGAACATGTCAGCAGGTGAGTCGCTAGTCCAGGCCATGGGTGAGGCAACTGGTAAGGCAGCGTGTGAGACAGAGAGGACTCAGTGGGTGAGTCTGCAGGCGAATCAATAGATGAGTCTGTGGGTCAATGAGTGGCTGAGTCAGCAGGTGACGATACGTTAGCAAATGGGTGGGCCAGTGGGTGAGACAGTGGATGAGTGTGTGGGTGGGCCAGTGGGTGAGACAGTGGGTGAGTGTGCGGGTGGGCCAGTGGGTGACACAGCGGGTGAGTGTGTGGGTGGGCCAGTGGGTGAGAGTAGGTGAGTGTGTGGGTGGGCCAGTGGGTGAGACAGTAGGTGAGTGTGTGAGTGGGCCAGCGGGTGAGACAGTAGGTGAATGTGCGGGTGGGCCAGCGGGTGAGACAGTAGGTGAGTGTGCGGGTGGGCCAGTGGGTGAGACAGTAGGTGAGACAGTTGGTGAGTCCGTGGGTGAGACTCGATGGGTGAGACCTCCAGCTGGAGCTCCTTACCTGGGCATCCTGGCGTCCTTGTCCACCATGCACTTGGAAAGCTGCAGCGTGAAGTCCATGGGCTGCAGGATGTGCTGGACGGATGAAGGCTGCAGCCGAGCCGCCTTCCAGGCTTCACCTGCAGCCCAGCAAACCAACCACTCAGTCTGACAAGCCTCTACACTGGCTTGGCTGGATTTGTGCAGTGTATATGTGTGTATATTTGCACAGCAACCATGCAGCAGCCGCACAGCAGCCGCGCAGCAGCGTACCTGACTTGCTGTAGAGCAGCTGCACTCGCCGCAGCTCCACGCTGTATCTGTCGTACGCTCGATCCATGATCTCCTCCAACGATGAGAATGATGCAGATGAGGTGACAACACTCTGCTCCACGCTGTTCAACTGATATACATACACAGAGGTCAGCACACACATACACACACACACAACTCTGCCAAGTGGTGTTACGTTCATCTGCTATCACCTGAAAGCTACCGAAGTCGACCACGATGACGTCAGAAGCATCGCCATAGAAACCAGACTTTGGCAGCAGCAAGTAGGACGGCCGCAGATCAATTCTCAGGTCCAGAACCTTCCGAGTCTCGATGATGTGAGACAAACCTACAAAAAGGAAGAGCAGCGCCCCCCTGAGGCTGGAACAATGACCATGTTTGGACCAAGGATCAGCAAAGACACCACATGTGAGAAGAAAGCTGGATTCATCCATATCACAGAAGGCACAGTCATCAGTGTTGCTTGCCGCCGCCGCCGCCTGGAGAACTCTTACCTGTCAAGACTTTGTTGCATGACTGAACCTGCTTCATCCAGATTCTCTTGAGGAAATGAGGGGAAGGAAGCATATTTCTCTACCAGAACATCAGAAGAGACAAAAAGCTGACCTGTGGTGGTCTTCTCTTTGATCTCCTCCAGCTTGGAGAGCGTGGCGGAGGTCAGGACCTCCAAGTCCACACCTTTGCTTGTCTTGAAGAAGTCCGCCACACTGTTGACCGTCAACTGCGAGGACACAAACTATTGGTCCTTCTTTCTTTGATGATTGAAAAGGAAGAAGCTGTGTGACGCCCGGGGTCTGTGCGTTTACCGCGTCGTAGATGATCTCCACAGGCTGCGAGTGGACCCTCAGCAGCTGCCCGGCGCTGCTCCCTTCAGGGTTCGATTCAAACACCACGTTAAGCAGCGAGGAGGCGGAGTCTGCCACTGAGGCAATGAGCGATGGGACCGCCCCCTTCTGCTGTAATCCTGTCACGTACCAGTGCTCCAACGCTGCCTCCACTCTGCCATGAGGAACACACCCACATTACCACTTCCTTCCTTCCTTCCTTCCTCCTTTCCTTCCTCCCTTCTTTCCCCCATTGCTTCCTTCCCTCATTCCTTCTTTCCCCCATTCCTTCCTTCCTTCCCTCATTCCTCCTTTCCTTCCCCCCTTCTTTCCGCCATTCCTTCCTTCCCTCATTCTTTCCTTCCCTCCTTCCTTCTTTCCCCCATTCCTTCCTTCCTTCCCTCATTCCTCCTTTCCTTCCTTCCTTCCTTCCCCCCTTCCTATCTTCCCTCCTTCCTTCCTTCCTTCCTTCCTTCCTTCCCCCTTCCTCCCTTCCCTCATTCCTTCCTTCCTTCCGTGGCCATGTGCGAAGCCGTCTCACCTGATGGCCTGGGCACCGGGCCTCTGAGAGATTTTGGTACTGAGGTCGATCATCTGGATCTTGAGGATCTCTGGCACGTCTGGCTGCTCTCTGACTGTCACCGATGTCCTGAAGAGCTGGAAGGTGACGATGACGGCCACATACTGAAAGACAAGAGCTCAGCGTGACACGTAAGGTCGCAGTCACTCTCAAGTGCTGAACCCTGAGGAAGGAAACACGCACCTGCTTAGGTAAGGTCAGGTCATGTGAGCTGCCGCTGTAGCCAATGGCAGTGTAGAGCTTCTCTTTCTCCTCAGTTGTCAGCAGCTCATCCAGACCAGAACCTGAAAGATTCCACGTAAGGGTGACGCACTGACACACCCAGCAGCGTCTCTTTGGGTTGGCTGACTGATGGGTGTCACCTCAACTTTGACTGATGTGTGATGATGTCATTGGTCTCATGCTTTGAGAGAATTGTGACATGGTGACCGTTCAGGCTGGTGTGTGACAGACTTTGACTAACCCTCAGTGGTTTTGCTGTCTTCTAGCTCCACCTCCTCCTTTTTGGACTTCCTGCTGAAGAAGCTGCTGAAGAAGCCGCCGCCTCCCGTCTTCTGCCCCGCCAGCGCCTTCTTGGCCGCCAGCTTTTGTCCTGAGCGGATCACCTGGAAGAGGATGGACGCTGTAGAGATCAGGGCTTCAGAAACATCTCATCATCACTCGGATCAAAAGTACCTCCATCTGGGCCTGCTGTCGAGCCAAGGTGATGTTGAAGACGTCCAGAACTTTCTCTAGATCCTAATAACATCAATCAGTCAATCAATGTGACTCGCTCGGACTTGTCGACACTGGCTCAGATTCGCCTAGACTCGCTCAGTACCTGGATGTGGCGCTCAGTGTCCGGACTCTGCTTACTCTGACTGAGCAGTTTGGTCTTGTAGGCAGATTTGTAGGCCCTGAGGTTCTGGCGATGCTGTAGGATGCCAGACCAAGACCACATGTTTCTGAGTCGCCGGATGTGAACCTCCAAAATACTGCTGAAGCCATAACGCCACCTGACAGGGGAGCCCAACAAACACAGCCTCAGCCAAAACAATCTGGAGACAGCAGCCATGGCCTTCAGCTGTATGGAGGAGGATGTCCGCTGGGGGCCAGGCATGCTTGCGTGATCCACACAGTAGAAGCTCACACAGCCTCCATGTTACTGCGCTATTCACTGGGGGCTGGACAAAGACTGAAAAATGAAAAAGCTCTTAGAGGCTCCTGGGACCTTATTGTGGTGTGTTTGTGTCAGGATGGACTGACCAGAGTGCAGCGTTGGTGTGGACAGGGACATCAGGCCTGAACTTCCTGTATGGAGCATTCTTTACCATGCAGTCTACAGACTCCAGCAGCTCCACCATGGTGAGGTACTGCAGAACAGCACAGTTCATCCTTTCAGCATTACCTGCAGGCTCTGTCACTCTGACACCAACTGTGTGACCTGAACTTACTTGAGGTTTGGTCATCTCAAAGGCAATGTTCTGAACTTCCAGGTGCAGGTTGGCTTTTGGACTTTTAAGCTCTGACTCGGCATTGGGGTTGATGCACATTTTGGCAGAGGCAAAGATCGGTCTGAAAACTGTAGAACAATGCATCCAATCACTGAGCGGGACACATCAGCTGATGTTTTGTTTGAAATGTTCATCATAATTTCTTGCCACTTTTTCATTCAAAACACAGGAAGTGGAAACCTAAATTCAACCCAGCTTTGCTGATGATTATTGACCACATCCTGTGATATCACAGTGTGTGTGTGTGTGTGTGTGTGTGTGTGTGTGTGTGACTCACTGTACTGATAGTCAGGCAGCTCCTTATCTTTGCTGCTGATTCCACATTTCAGCTGATCCTGCAAACAACCACAGATCGTCTGCATCATCCTCACGCTCACATGAACAGGAATTCAGTTCTGACGGTCAGCTGACACATTTGATCTCACCACTATGTCGTCCCATGATTCTTTGTAGAAGATGGGGCTGTTGACGTTCCAGTAGGCACAGAGACACTCCAGCCGGCCCAGCTGGAAGCCAGAATACAGCAAACACAGGTCACACCATCAGCGCACCAACAATGTCATCAGCAACATGAAGGCGGTCGCCCCGGTCCTGCCTGAAGGTCTGTCTGTCTCGCTCACAGCATGAACCAACCACAGAATGAGGTGCTACTTTGGACCTTCAATGGTTTAAAGTTTTTTGCCAAAATAAAAACAACATCAGAACTGTTGTTTGTGCTGTAGAGAGAGGCGGAGGGGGAGTGGCTCAGTGTGATTGACAGTGGCAGTGTGAGCAGGTGGCTAAAGATAATAGATCTGTCACCTTGTAGATGATATTTGCAGCTTCATTCAGGATGCACGGCCTCCAGCTCTCATCAGTGGTCTGAAAAAACGCACACGCACACGCACACGCACACACACACACACACACACAGGGGTCAGAACCAATTTAGCTGGTGTGGCTTATCCCACATCAGCCTTTGTCAATAGCATTCATCGTCATGTTATGTTAGCGCGTGTGTGTGTGTGTGTGCGTGTGTCACCTGCAGGCTGAGCTCTGACAGGGTCACACCCATCGACAGGGGGCGCTGCGGGTCTGACACCTGGAACATACAGACGGACACACACAAAAACCTGGATCTGGACCTGAACCTGGGCAGCCATATGGACCAACATGATCTGACACGGAACATCGGGCACCGAACATAGAGCAGAACTCACGTCGTCCTCGTAGCGCAGGTGGATGCTGCTGATCTTCACCTGCAGGTTCTTGATCACCTGAGTGGCTAATTTCTCCATGAATGTGTCCTTCTTCTCCTCTGTGGGTTTTTCTGAAACCAGCACAAATACACACCAATGCTTGGACATGAGCCACAACCCATGGGAGCAGAACCAAGCAGGACCTGATGTTTCTGTTCCTGCTATGAGGTGAACGGTAACCAGCAGATGGACCCTAATGAGGACACACGATGATCCCGACCCATGCAAGGTTTGGAGGCCAGCAGGTCCAAGAGGAGGCCGGTGGACTCACCTGCTTTGTTCTCGTGCCGTTTCAGCTTCTTCAAAACTTTTTTGTGTTTTTTATGTTTGTTATGTCCTTTGGGGACTTTGGCAGCGATAAAGAAAGAAAAAGCAATTAATTGGAGAAAAGCCCAGAAATATTTCATTAGATGGACAGCCAATCAGACAGCAGCATGGCAACCACACGGAGTCCAAGCACAAACACAGAGTGAGTGTGTGCGTGTGCGTCTGTGTGTGTGTGTGTGTGTTACCGTGGTGAGGCTCCTTGTAAACAACACTTTCCAGACTGAACAGCAGATCTCCACTTTGAGATGCTGACAGTCAACGCAGCATGATGAACATCATAGACAACATTAACACCTTCATCTGTCAGTCACTTCGTCACACAGTTGTCAGTCATCAGTCACTCAGTCATCAGTGGAGCAATGAAGAGGTCAGAGGTCAGAGGGTCTCACCACGGCGTGCAGCCATCTGCAGAGCCTCCTCGATGCGCTGCAGCTCCCTCTGCTTGGCCTCCTGCTGGTAACGCTCCTCCTTTGCTGCATCATACTTCATAGCTGAAGCACACAAAATACAAACGAGAAGTGTCAGTAGAGTGCCGCCCCCAAAGCTATGTTAGCCCCGCCCCCTCAGGCACCATATAGAGAGCTAGACCCCCTCCGCACATAGACAGAGAGACAGATGGACAGACAGATGGACGGACAGACAGATGGACAGACAGATGGACAGACGGACAGACAGACGGACAGACGGACAGACGGACGGACAAAGACACAGACACAGTCTTCTGGAAAGGGGAGAACGCAGACCGTCCAATGGAGAATGGGAACACGAGCGATCTTGGCAGCCGCAGCATCACAGGAGGCCGGATGACCCCTGACCTTAAATGCTGCTTTGTTTACCCTGAAACTGAATATAAAAGCCATCGCTGGCGCCCTGATTTTGGCGAGCAGCGTCTGTCCACTCTGAGGGCTGGCAGTGGGCGGCTGGCATGGAGGTGGGCGGAGCTTGATGATGTGTGCATTCGAAATGGGCTCTTCTACTGTGAATGAATAAATGATGAAGAAACAGAACCTGAATGTCGGTGTTTGACCACCGGCACATTTTGACATTCTTGCCGTTTCTCAATACGGAGAGAATGGGAAAAGAGACGAGGCGGCAGACTGAGAAGCAGTCTGTGTGTGTATCTTCATCACTTCTACTCATCATCTTTACACTCATGCTAAGCCACTGTCTGGAGATGGAGGCCAAGCCCCTCCCCCTGCCTCTTGATATCTTCTCAGCTGAAACCTGCAGTCTCATGCTCTTTAAAGGGGATGAGTGTGACATTAGGGACCCAAATAGGACACACATTCTCCCTGTAAGAAGACCAGAGTTTGAAGATCTTGAGGGGTTTCAGAGACAGATGACCATCCACCATGTTAGCTTCACCATCTCCACCAGCCATACACACACCCTTATTCACAAGCCCCATGCCTTTGAGGCTTACCGTTATACGGGCACGATGTCAGCTGAGATCCAGCTGCAATACACACACATGCACACACACAAACAGACCATTAGACTACACACACAGGATTGGTGTGTGAGGTTTCCATGGTGACGAGTGGACGCGGATTCTTGAAGTTCTTCCTCATAAAACCATATAAGTGTGCAGACTGCAGACATGAGAACACATGCACTACACACACACACACATACACACACACACACACACAGACACACACTCTTACTGGCTCCAGGAACCACCAGCAGGTACAGGCCCTCCAATGTGGCGACCACAGCGTCGTTGTACAGGTTCTTCCAAGGAATCTTCAGGGTCAGTTTCCCTGAAAAGGCAGCAGCCATGTTTGATCAGTGGCATCTCAGATTACTGGAAACATGAAACGATCCATCACATGCTCATAGTTTGAAATGAATAAAAGAAGATGAAAGCTTTGACCTGGTTAGACCACAGACTCTGCAGGTCTTGGCCAATCATAAGTTTTCCCAGATCAAACTCTCACATCATTTCCCTCCACACCGCCTTCTGCAGTCACCTCATCCCATAAACTTCCACACTTGGGCACCAAAACCATCAAATCAAATCTAATCCCTTCCCCTTCATGTCCCGCCCCTCAGTTTCTGAGCCGGAAACACACAGCTTGTGTGGTTCTCTGTGGTTTCCTCTGTTAAAGGGAGTTGTGCTGCTGACATGAGTTGGGTATCTGTCAAAAGAAAAGCCCCGATGAAGAATGAAGCTGAGGTGACTTACCAACCTGCCCGGCCTTCACTTTGAAAGGGACATCAAGCTCACTCTGAAACAAATACAGAATGATGATCAAAAGTTGCAGGGACTCGGACCCGCAACCTCCTGATGATTCCTCAATAGGACTTACCAAAGCATTCTCCTTCACCTTCAGGTTCTCCAGGACCACATTACCTGCAGAGGCAGAGGACAGCAGCTCAGTGCACAGCGAGGACAACCTGATGTTGTCCTGATAGAAACGTCAACCTGACCCACACGACACGTCAACCTGGCTGATACAACACGTCAACCAGGCCGATACAACATGTCAACCTGGCCGATACAACACGTCAACCTGGCTGATACAACACGTCAACCTGGCCGATAAAACACGTCAACCTGGCTGATACAACATGTCAACCTGGCTGATACAACACGTCAACCTGGCCGATACAACATGTCAACCTGGCTGATAGAACACGTCAACCTGGCCGATGCAACACGTCAACCTGGCTGATACAAC
>CAESWR010001985.1:15711-22411 GCA_903171835.1 Mullus surmuletus
CGTCCTCCGTCGTCACGCAGATAAAGATTTAGCAGTAGGACTAGTAGTAAGGCACTTCAAGGAAACAAGCTCTTCGTCTTAGCGGCTGGTGTTGCATTGTGGGCGATGGCGTAGCATCGTATGGCACGGCGGGGGGCGTGTCCCATCAGTCCACGCCCACCAGAGGCGGCTCCCCATTAGGCAGCACGTGCTCCAACGGCGGCTTGGCGTGGATCTCCAGCAGCCCCTGGATGAAGCCCTCGGCGGGGGGCGTGGCCTCCTTGGCGGGTGCGCCGCCCTCTTCGGGGGGCGAGGACGTGGGGGCGGGGTCTTTGGAGGTGTTTGGATCTGGCGTGGCCGGGGAGTCTCCGCCTGCCGTCGCGCTGGTCTTTGTGTCAGTAGCGTGCTCGTCTGGACTCGCCGCCTCTGCAGGGTCGCACTCCTTCAGCTGTGGGTGCTCAGAGGGGGCGGAGCCTGCTAAGGAAGGGGCCTCCAGGCGCGGCTCCTCCTCCTCGTCGCCCAGCTCCTCCTCCTCCAGCTCCTTGGCTCCAGCAGTGCCGCTGTCACTCTCATTGTCAGAGGGCGGGCAGGTGGAAGTGGGCGTGGCCGAGTCTCCGTCCTCGCTGGCGTCGTCGTTCCCCGCCGAGGCGCCGTCGGCACCGCGAGGCTTCTGATGGATCCTTTGGTGACGGACCAGGCTGTGCTTGAGGGTGAAGGTCCGCTCGCAGGTCTGACACTGGTAAGGACGCTCGCCTGGAGGGTCAGAGGTCAGAGGTCAGGGGTGTGTGTGGGGAGAAAACTAAACGATCAACGAAAACGAAGCCGGTTTGATCTGCAATTCAGTTTAGTTTTAGTTAGTTTTGTAACGTTCATTGCAGTTTCTATTTAGTTTTTTTTTTCCGTTAACTACTGGTTTTAGTTTTAGTCTTAGTTTTCATTAACTGTAATAACCCTGGTGTGTGTGTGTGTGTGTGTGTGTCTTACCTGTGTGTGACCTCATGTGTCTGGTCAGATCCTGCAGCGACCAGAATCGTTTCCCACACACGTTGCAGACCTTCTTCCTCTTGTCCACGCGTCCTCCTCCTCCTCCTCCCCCTCCTCCTCCTCCCTCCTCCAGGCTCTTTGGTTCTGACGCCTCCTCGTCACTTGGCTCCTCCCCCTTCTTCTCATCCTCAGAGTCACTGCTCTCTCCCTCCTCCTCGCTCTCTCCTCCCTTCTCTCCTTCCTCTCCTTCCATCTTCTCTTCCTCCTCATCTGTTGCCGTGGCGATGCTGCTCTCTGGTTCCTCCTCCTTCACTGGTGAGCTTCCCTCCTCCTCCTCTTCTGCCGCCGGTGTGGGCGTGTCCTCTGAGAGGTGCGCCCTCTCGTGGCGAGCGAGGGTGGTGGCGTAGCGGAAACTTTTCTTACAAACTCGACAGACGTTTTTGTAGTCGTGCTGAAGCTTCAGCAGGGACGAGGACGAAGGTGTAGTGCTTGTGTCTTTGTCCTTCTGCCCCTCAGGGCTCTCAGATTCTGTTGGCGGAGGGGAGGGGGACGGGGAGGGGTAGGGGGAGGGGGAGGGAGAGGGGGAAGGGGAGGGGGAGGTGGGAGCGGGGCCTGCGGCGGGGGCGGGGCCAGGGCAGGCCGGTTGCTCCTCCTGCGTGGAGGCAGATGACAGTTTGAAGTCGATGAGCTTCTTGCCAAAGTTGAGGTCCAGACTTTTGTTGCTGTGACAGTCGTCGTCATCGTCCTCCTGCACACGCACACACAAACACACACTGAGCTCAGGCCACGCCCACAACCCTACTTATTGATCCAACTCATCCTGGCAGGCACCTGGCAGGTCAGTGTGTGTATGTGTGGGTGTGTGTGTGTGTGTGTGTCTCACCTTGGTATTGCTGCTGTGTGGACGACGTCCTCCCTCTGCTGCCCCCTGCTGGTCTGCTGGCTCAGCTTCACCTGTAGCAGGACCCTCATTAGTCAGGAAATGAAAATCAACCTCATCGCCATAGCAACCACAGGGTGCTCTAAAATGACTGACCGGGGCTCATGCTGTGGGCGGGGCTTGGAACAGGAAGCTCCATATCTTCGTGGTCTGACAAAGTGGAAGCTGGTTCAGTGGAGTGGGCGGAGCCTGAGTCTGCAGGCGCGAAGCTGCTGAGGTCTTGTGCTTCTGGCAGCATCTGCTCAGTCTCTGATTGGCTCTCTGAAACAGACCTTCAGGATTAGAATCACATTCGCGCAAACTGTTACCATAGTGATGGGCACCGTGTTGATGTCACACCTGCGCTCTCGTGTGAGCCTTCGTCGCCTTCCTTTTTGGCGAGAGAGCCGTTGCGGCGCAGCGAGCGGTTAGTGACGCCGTGCTTCCTCAGCAGGTGGCGCTCACAATTGGACTTGGTGGAGAAGAAAGCGTCGCAGCGCGGACACGGGAAAGGCTTTTGGCCTGCAGAGGGAGAGCGTTTATGAGTGGGAGGGGCCGGGCCTGGGGCGGCTTCCTGTGGGCGGGGCGTACCGGTGTGTGTGAGCATGTGTCTCTGCAGCGAGCTGGCCCAGGGGAAGACGCGCGGGCAGAAGGGGCAGGTCATCTTCTGCACCGAGTTGGAGTAGGCGTTCTTCTTCCCTTTGCTCTGAGGCGGCAGCGACGCCATCTTTGCCTCGTCACGGCCGCCACCGTCCTTCTCCTCCTCGCCGGATCGCTCGCCGTCTGTTGACAGGAAAAAGGCCGGGTCAGCTGACAGAGGAGGTGGGGTTAGCGTTTGCAGCCTGTTGCCGTGGTTACCTCTCTTTGCCGGCAGGTCAGTTGTCTGCAGGAAGGTGCTGAACTTGTTGGTGTCGGTGGTGGCGAGCATCTTCTCCACGCTGGCAAACTCGCCACTGGACTCCAGGTCCAGGCCGACGCCCACGGGAGCTTTGTCGAGGCCCGACGTGGCCGGGGCTTTCTTCCTGCTCCGCTTCCTGCGGAACACAAACACTGTGACATCACCACACAGCAACATGGCAGAGGAGCGGTGCCATCACACTCCCGGCGCCCCCACCTGGACGGTGAGTCACACACATCCTCGCTGGTCTCCTGAGCGGCAGCGGCGGCAACAGGTCCTGGGCCATCAGCGGTGGCCAGCTGCGAGGGGGCGGCGGCCTGGTGCGAGGGGACCTCCCTCTTTAGCAGGTCGGGAGCTCCGGACACCGAGTGGATGATCTGGGCGATGGAGGCCAGCGGGGGGAGCTCTTTGAGGCCGGTGGCGGCGGCGGGTTTGGGCAGCAGTGGTTTGAG
The DNA here is from genome assembly GCA_903171835.1 of Mullus surmuletus. Lineage (NCBI taxonomy): Eukaryota > Metazoa > Chordata > Actinopteri > Syngnathiformes > Mullidae > Mullus > Mullus surmuletus. The sequence goes on from CAESWR010001985.1 coordinate 18,944, forward strand.
GCGCTGAGGCCGGGCGGGGGGCTGCAGGCTGGGCAGGGGGAGGGGGGCGGGGGCGGGGACGGGGGCGGGGACGGGGGCGGGGGCAGGGGCAGGGGCAGGGGCGGGGGGAGGGGTGGAGCCGGGGGGGAACTGATAGCAGCCCAGCGTGGGGTGGGGCTGCAGAGGGGGCGGGGCACTGGCTGTCCGCTCCTCTTTGGAAACGGCCAGCTGCTCCACGCCGGCTATGTGTTCTGTCTTGATGACGGGCCTCTCGGTGGGGGCGGGGCCAGGCCGCTCCCGCCTCTGCCGCTTGCTGGGGATGGACAGGTCGATGGGCTGGTCGGGGGAGGAGCCATCCAAACCTGGGGACACGCTCTCCACTTTGACCCCTAGAGCGGCCGCACCGCTGCGACCTTTGGCCGAGAAGTCCAGCGGCTGGTCCAGTTCCCCAGGGAACGGGCCCAGCTCCTCCTTCACAGCCGCCGCTGGCTTCCCGCCGCCATTCATCAGCGTGTGAGTGGCGGAGGCGGGCTGCAGCGTGGCGATGTGCTCCTCGATCTCGCGCTCCTGCACCTCGGGGTGCTGCTTCAGCAGGTGATGGATGCAGTTCCGTTTGGCGAGGAAGGCGGCGCCACAGCGCCGGCACTCAAAGGGCTTCCTCTGGCAGCCGTTGTGAGTGCGCAGGTGAATCTGCAGCGCCCGGTACGACTTCAGGTCCTCGCCGCAGAAGCGGCAGGCGGTGTCTGCCGAACCCGTCTCGGCGTCCTGGGTGGTGGCAATGGTGGCGGCCATGTTGGCGGTGGTGGTGGAGAATACACACTTGATGTTTTTCTCGATGTCCTTCCTGGACGTCTTGGCGTGCTTCTTCCTGAGGTGGCGCTCGCAGTTGGCCTTCACGGTGAACGGGTAGTGGCAGACGCGGCACACGTACGGGCGCTCGCCGCTGTGTGTGCGCAGGTGTCGGATCAGCGTGGCTTTGTCGGGCGCCACGTAGTCACAGATGTTGCACTGGTGGGGCAGGATGCCCAGGTGGAAGCGCATGTGTGCCTGTAGGACCCCCGAGAAGGGGAACACCTGATCACAGAACCGGCAGGGGAAGGAGCCCTTTGCCCCCCCGCCGCTCCCCGCCTTGCTCCCCGATTTCCTCCCGTTAAGACCCGCCTCCTCCTGCACCGTGGTAGCTTCTGGGGGCGAATCGGATGTCGGCGTGTGGGCATCCCCCATGCACTCGGCATCCATATGGCTGGCGCTGCCCCCGGCTGAGGAGGAGGGGGAGGAGGATGAGGAGGGGCTTTTGAAGAGGGAGGGGGTGGGGGGTGGCAGACTGGGGCTGATGCAGCCCAGTGAGGCCTGCTGGGAGCTCTGCAGGGGCGGGGGTGTGGTCGCTGTCAGGCTGGAGCGGGGGGTGAGGGGGGGCTTGGGCTTCAGCGGGGGCATGACCTTCTGACCCTGAGTCTGACCTGGAGGGAAGGGCAAACACGTCAGTCTACAGCAGCAACACCTGGTCACGTGACCTGAAGCCACACCTACCTGGACCTCCGGCGAGGGTGGGGCCTTTGGCCAAAGGTGAGAGTGTCAAGCCCATCTGATTGGGCACGGCTGTGGCCACCTTCAGGATCTGCTGGATGTCTGCCAGCTCCATGACCCCGCCCCCCTCGCCGGGTTTGACCCCAGAGGAGGCGGAGCCAGCGGCGGCGGCGTCCGGCTGCAGCAGGAAGCCGGCCTGGAATGGCTGCAGGGAGAGCAGGCTGAGAGCCTCGCGCTGGGAAAGTCCTTGCAGGCCGGGGGCGGAGCCAGAGGCCTCCAGAAGGGGGATGCTGAGCGCCGTCAGCCCGCCCACCCCCAGTCCCACCCCCAGGCCCAGCGTCAGACCCAGCCCCCCCGACAGGAAGGCGGCGGGCTCTTGCGGCAGGCTGGAGGCCGGCGGCTCCACCTGGATCACCTTGATGCTGTCCAGGTGGGCCTGGTGGATCTCATCGTCTGTGGGCGTCGGCTTCACCTGAGCAAACAACAGCATTAAACACGGTTCAGCCCAGGGGGGGCGTGGTTTCCTGAGACTCCGCCCCCTTACCTTGGAGATGTGTTGCAGACCGAGCGCCTCCAGGAGGTTGGCCTGCTCTGGGGGCGGCGCCTTCTCCGCATCGTCCTCTTCCATGCCATTGTGTGCAGCTTCACCCTCCTCACTGTTCCCGCCCTCCTCGCCATCGCTGGGGGCGTGGCTTTTGGTCTTATGGAGGTCGAGGGCAGAGCGAAGCGGAAAGGCCTTGTCGCAGTGATCGCAGACGAAGCGGTGGAACTTGCTGATGCAGCGGCGAAGGTTGGTCTCACACCAAACCTGCAAGAGGCAAACAGCTGATGAGGGCGGAGCTGAGGGCCGGGGCTGAGGGCGGGGCCGAGAGCGGGGTGAGGGGCGTGTACCTGTGCGATGTGCGCAAACTTCTTGCAGGAGAAGTCGATGAAGGCCAGGTCGTTGAAGCCTGTGGGGATGGAGGGGTTGTTCTGGATGAAGGGGCGGCCGCTCGGGTCTTGGGGGAGGAGCTTATGAACGCTGGCGTTGTGACGCAACAAACCACGGTGTGTTCGGAACGACAGGCAGCAAATGTCACACCTGGGACAAACAGGGGGCGGAGCTTCAGACAGACAGCAGCAAACTACAGCAAACTACTTTATCACCACTGTGCTGCTGTTGCTATGGAAACACAAACAGCAACAGTGATGATTATTGTGGGTGGATTATTGTGTGCTGCTGGAATGTCACCACTAGATGGAGATGTTTCTCCTCTGAGGTCTCTGAAGAGCTGCAAGTTCTACATAATGGAGACAGGCTTGACACACACACACACACACACACACACACACACACACACACACACACACACACACACACACACACACACACACACACACACACACACACACACACACACACACACACACACACATTGATCCAGTGTTTCCAGGATGCAGAATTTGAGACCTGTTCTGATTTTGAGTGACCAAATGAACCTCCTCCCCCCTCAATTCCTCCATCCCTCCTCCTCCATCACTTCATCCCTCCTCATTCCCTCCATCCCTCCTCCTCTATCACTTCATCCCTCCTCTCTCCTCAATCCCTCCCTCCTCATTCCCTCCATCCCTCCTCCTCCATCACTTCATCCCTCCTCCCTCCTCCATCCCTCCCTCCAGGTCAGTAGATCCTCTTACCAGCTGATTAAAGCGGATTTGCTGCTAAATATTCCTGCTTCCTCCATAACGAGCTCAGCTCCTCTGTCTTTTCTCCCTTCTTCTCTTTGCCTGTTTTCTTTTTCTAGTTTTTCTTTCTAAAATTTTTCTGTCTCTTCACTTTCTTTACTTCCTGTCTTCACCTTCTCTTTTTATTTGTCCTTCCCCTTTGTCCCACCATAACCTCACGAACTGTGTGTGTGTGTGTGTGTGTGTGTGTGTGTCTTGGGAGGTTTGTTAAAAGTTGCATCACCAGAGTGACAGTGT
>CAESWR010001986.1:9867-23657 GCA_903171835.1 Mullus surmuletus
CTGCCCACGGTAAGTTCGCTGATCCGGCGGCGTGTTGGCTCGCCCGGGCCTGGCGGGGACAGACAGAGCGCGGCTCCAGCGGCGGCGGGGGGCAGGCGGGGGCTTCGCGGCGCGGCGCGGCGCGGCGTGCACGCTGGAGCGCCGCTGCTTCTGCACACTGTCGGGGCCCTTCAGCCCGGAGTGGCGGCGCGCACGGCGGCGGATAGAGTGCAGACACACTGATCGATAACCATCACGGGCTCCAATCGGTACCGACCCACTTCTTACCAACCTGCGTTCGGTTTGAAACAGTTCGGTCACTTTTTTGTGACTTGCTTATTGTGTTGACATCCGAGGGACTGATCCAGAAAAGTGAGGCAGTGTCATGCCCCCTGTGTTTATGTTGCCTAATGCCCACTGCTGGCCTCAGTCCACCTCAAGCTGTTGGTTTAAGACAACCTTCTCTGCCGGAGCGCAGGATGACAAAAGAAGTGTCCCAGAAATCCCTGCAGTGTTTGGCTCTGACTCTTAGATCGCTGCTCGCCATGTGAAAATCCCCCATCAGACTAATCGCATTGCATGATTGAGCGCAGCAGATCATCATAGATATCATGGTGCCAGGGTTCGTTCATCGGTGCTATTATGAAATCACTCACAGATCCTCTGCCCAGGGGTCACGACCCCCCAGTGGCACCTCTGCATACCACCGACAGGAAGTGACCTGCAGCCCAGGGGGTCTTACACCGATGTGTGGAAGTGGCAAGAAGTTTATTTTCTGGATGTGGACTTGAAAGTGGATCACACACATACACATGCACACAGAATACGGGTGGATGTAGGTGGTGCTGTAGAGGGTGCGCCGTGCCCCCAGATGCCCATTGCTCATTAATCATTAGACATGGTTTTAAATTGCAGCGTTGGTTCTCTGTGGTAGGTTGATTATTAGCCGAGCTCAAGTATCAGTAACACTGAGTCTGAGGGTCCCGGGGGAGAGGAAGGAGAGAAGCAGACCGTCACTCGTTCTTTCTTTCCTCCTTTCTTTCTCTCTTTCTTTTGGGGCGAACGGAGCTGCGGTTCACTCTTTCTGAGTGATGTAACATGGTTGTACATGAGAGAGCCCCATGTGACCTGGTCTATATACTCTCCTTTCCTCTCCTCTCCTCTCCTCTCCTCTCCTTTCCTCCTTTCCTCTTGGGGCTCCTTTATGGGGCCCAGAGGTGACCTTCTGCAGTCTTTCCCGGCAGTGAGCACCCCAGCGGGCCTCTCTTTTTGTGACCCTGTTCCTGTCTGTCTTTCTTCCCGGACTCCCTCTTCTTTTCCTCCTCCCTCCCTGCCTGCCTGCCTGCCTGCCTCCCATCACCTCCTGCTCCCTTTAGTGGGGCAGAATGCTTCGAAACATACAGCGCTGGCTTATATAACCTTGGCCATGCAGCTAATGTCCTGCTCTGTATCTGCTGTATAATGATGTCAGACCTGTCTAGAGAGGCAGAGGGCATGCTGGGTAGGCCAATATGTCAAGAGCTATTGCCCGGGCGAGTGCGGCGCGTGGGTTGAGCATCTGATTCGGCGCTCACTTTCCCTCCCTTGTCTCTGGCAGTTGCTCATAAGAGAACAAATTGAGGTCGATTCCGTTGATTGGATGGTTTGTTTTGCTTCTTTATGATGTGTCTCCCTCGTTATTAAGGCACGTTCTCAACATGGCAGCTATTGTCTTGGGGAAACAACTACAGTGTTTGCCCATATGTCAAGCTAATTACTGCAGACGGCGCTGCCCTGATTTAGATTTTTTTTCTGGCTTTTTACAAGCATGCCAATTGGGGCCTCAAAGGAGATGATGGCTACAGGTCAGTGGAGGTGATATCCGCGGTGGATCAGTGGCTGCTCATCCCATGTCCTGCTGCCTCCCCACTCTGTTTGACCCCGGTTGACTTTTGTGCATCCTATAGAAGTTAGGACCAAAGGCGCTCTAGCACACTGTCTGTCTTTTCGCTTATGACTAATTAGATTATAGCACCCATATGCTATAGACTTGTAGGTTGGCTCATCCGATCCATTCAGCCAGGGCGAATGCAACCAACCACAAAATGTCATCTGATCATCACGGGTTTCTGCACTGGAACTAGGCTAATAGATTTGTGGCACTCTATAGACGGGCTTGTGTTTGCCAACATGTATTCAGACACAGCCTGTCAACAAAGTAATCTTTAGAACGATTCATTCGAACAAATAAACGGGTTCTCTTATTTATCTTTGTCTAATAAGGGTGGGAACTGCCATTGAGGTGGTGATGCCAATTCATTTTGTAATACTGACTGATTTATTTTCGCCATATTGTTGTTACTGTGCATTGTGAGTCATAATCAAAGCTACAAAGGACGTGCCGATGGATTTCTGGCTTGGCACTGACTTAAAGTAGGAATTGCCAGTAATCTAATACCGTTGTTTTTGTTGTTTATTATCGTAACCGCAATCAAATAAGTGTAAAGAAGTCTTTCAGCTCTTTATCAAACTCCCTTTTCAATAAAAAAAAGCACTTGGACCTCAGCCAAGGAATGTATTAGAAGCTTTGGCAGAATCTAACTGTAAATACTCCACCCCTTCAGCAGTTTTCATGGAGATCAGCCGGGCAGTGTTTTGCAAAAAATGTGATGACTCTATTTCAAAATCTACTGGACCTTTATTGACCCACGTGTTTTTGCGTGATCTTGTGATCACACACAAAACAAAACATAATTTCCTGGTCGGGGATGAAAGACAAATATGCAAAGTTTAACATATTTATCCCAAAATTGAACAACCCCATTACTATATCTGATCTGCAAGGCGTCACAGGTCTGCCACTTACTCATAGGTGTTTGAATGAATGTGACATTGGTGTATGGGACTTCAAAAACATTTTTAGGTGTTATTGAACATGTGGTACTCTGTTTCTGTGGCGATTTCACAACATTGCTGATCACCTCCTCAGTTTCGTCCAACGAACAGCAATCTACAAAAATGATACATCTCTACATCCCAACAAAGTAGGTCAACTTGGTGTCTCTGGGTGCATTATGTATGAAGGAAATTTCATGCCACTTCCTGATCGAAATGTCTGCCAAGCGTCACCACCAGAGCGTCCTCAGTGCCACTTCAAAGCTCATCAGCTAAGAAGAATGAGGCTAACCTTCCAGTGTGACGCCGCAGCCGTTCTGCGCTGCGTTCGGAGGCCCGCGAAGCTGATAAGCATGCTGTTATGCTGAACACGACAAGGGTTTATCAGTGCACTGTGCACTGGTTCTTGGAGGGGGAGATGGGGCACTGTTAACATCCTATAGCCACACACATACACACACACACCCCAGCACATGATGTCAGCACACACGCCCCGCAGCCTGTCACCTCCTCTCAGGGTTGTGTTGTCTCTAAGCACCTCCCCTTTGTTGTCTCTATCGCAGGCTCAGTTTCATTTTACATTCAAGTTCGTTTTTTTGTCAGTTGGGCCGCGGTTTCCATGCAGATGCTTGTCTTTTTTCTGTGTTTCTCTGCCACTTGCTTACTCCCTTCAACGTCCCACTGCAATTTCCAGATCATTGGGGAAAATAATAACTTGTAAAATGGCCTTTATGGGTCTGAAAGAGAGTAGCATGGCTGTTTTACACAGCCACACTTCTCTCTTATTAACACCAGCCCTCTTTGGCTCAGGCTGAGTACAACCAGGGACGCTCACAACTGGCTTTTCATCAATGGGGATACTAGGCACTGGAGCCCGCCAGGTTTATATTTGCCAGGGTGATACAGACCACTTTTTTTTTTTTTATGAGGACTCCATTCGCCTTTTTGCAGGCGCACTCTTGTTTCCTTGAGAGCTTATTTATGCGTTGGAGTAGAAAACGAAGTCGCTGCACGTTGCCAGACATGTAAAACAAGTAATTCCCAGGACAGTAAAGTTGCAAATTCCTCCACTGTGTCATAAGCACTTGGGTGTTGTGGCAAACGGAGGGAATCCCTTTATGTGGATTTGAGATTAAACCGGCAATAACTGTTTCAGCTTCAGTGCCCCTGAGGCAGAAGATAATAAGTTTATAATCACACGGTTCCCCAGAGGAATTAATATGCGTGTTTAGGAGTTGCTTGGAGGCATTTGGATGAATTAAATGTAATAATTGGTGCTGTAAGATTTATAACATTGATAACAGTTGCTTTGACAGACCTGTCGGATGTAAACTTATATCCGAACTATATCATAGCATGCACTCAGTGTACTCAGAATCCTGTACATGTTCTCAGCAAAGTTGCTTTTAGATTAAAATTAATTTAGTTAAGTTTTTTAAATTTTTTTATTTTGTAATATTAAATATAGAAATATATATAATATTAAATAGTCTATAAAATGTATGGTGTCATAAAATCCTTGACTGAGAGATTTTTACCCAATATTGACATGAAACTGTTGTTACTGAACATATGAGGCTTAGACCATGTTTTAACAGTTCCGGCTTGAATTTAAGTTGTTTGTCAATTTCCAAACAAACATTTGATGTAGGTTTTTTCCCTCAGTATTTTTTGGGTTAATTTGGAGTAATATGTTTTCGATATTTAGTTATTTTGTACTATTAATTTCTATGAGGTGTTTGACAAAATTTGATTTAGTTGCCAGAGGACCAAAAACGCAAATTCAGGGTTGGTACTTAATTTCAGCCAGTCTAAAAGTGTCTCTAGTGAGCTCTCCTGGGAACGGTTTTGTGCGTGTACCTTAAAATGTCAGTGAGCTGTGTCTGGCCACGCCCACTCCACGCTCCTATTGGACAGGGGATGCGGCTTTCACTGGTTTACGTTCTTAGCGTACTATACGCTGTTTTTTACGGCAGAAATGCCGTCGTTCAAACTTACCTAATCGAAGCAGAATCGGACACAGAAGTAGAGGTTCCTGTTCCCAAAAATGTTCAGATTCTGCGGCTGCAGCAGGACGTTTCCGAATGGTTGGTTCATTTCTTTCTTTCTCTTATTTTGTTCATATGTGTGGTTTCAGTTCCTAGCATTTAGCTAACGCTAGCTCCAGCTAATAGTAAGGCTCATCTTATCTGGGGGGCTGGTCGACAGCAGCCTCCCCTCCAGCCGGGGGGAGTGGACAGTGACTTCTGCGTCAAAAGTTTCCAACTCTCAGATCCCCTCGTTTCAGCTCACAGTGGGCAAAAAGTGGAGAAAACAAGTAAATGAGGTGACAGAATTTTTTCATTTTTGGACCTCATACTCATGCTACAGGGACATATATGACTGTTAGAAAACCTTCAGAAAAGGAATTTGGTTCGGAAGGTGACCTGTACTTCATTCAGAATATCAATATGCACTACCGCAGAAATGATTGGTTAGAATGCCATTATACTGATCCTTCAGAGCAAGTGCTTAAATTATGTTATATAAATAGTTTTGAATAAAGCTTTTCATACTGTTTCTTTCAACCGACCACCATTGTATTTCTCAGTTAATGGGTAATTGGTCTGTAAAAACAAACAAAAAAGCGGCAAAAAGTCTGCTCATATGAAGTCAGTAGTAGAAATAGATATGAGGAGGCAATAGGACTCTGCAGGGGAAAAAATGTATAGAACATTTTGTCCATTTCAGATTTCTCCTAACCAAGTTTAGTGCTTTCCCTTGCTGCAGTTGTAAATAAACTTAAATATCTCTTTCAGTAGTTCCACTGCTTGAGTCCCTCTCAAATGTCCCCGAATTTCTGTCAGAAAACATAGTTGGCTGCACAGAAGAAACCAAGAGTTTTATTGCCCCCTGTTTTGTAATCTGTCATGCTTGAGGAAATTTGAGTGGGCTTGTTCCAACGCCTGACGGTTTGGCACGCATTTACAAAGCTCCACTTCTTGATTGCTATATAATGTTTTGTTTTGTTTTTGTTCAAGTCCACCATTAAGATGAGACACTTTTTTTCTGCAGAGTAGCTGCTGACCAGAATAATGTGTTTATATGTTTGGACCCCAGAAGAGAGACACGCTGCTTTTCATTAGGTGGTTCAAGGCTCTCGACTCCACACGAAGCACGCTTGCACTTGATCTGCAGGTATTCTGTGTCTTAATGCTCTTCATACGTAGGCGTTCAAACCCATTAACATTAACATTAACAAGCTTCATTGAGATTTTAATATGTACATTCAGAAGGTCCATTCTTCTGGCTGCCGTTGCACAACCCTCTCGTTAATTTTCGGCTTTGCCTCTTGCAGCATGCCCCAGATTCTGGTCATGTGTTGTGTATTCACAGCGGTCGGGTCACAACTCGGCCATACTGGAGTGAGTGTATGTGTGGGATATTCCTCTGGCAGAGGACTTTGACTTTGGTTTATGTTATGACTGCTGGAGAGGTTAAAGATCACCTCAGTTTGGATGGGTGTCTCTGAAGTGTGACTGGCACTGACCCTCTGTTCCTGCTCACCAAGCACTGTCTTTAGGAAGAAACTATGCATTCTTTGATGTTGCACACAATCTTGTTGTTGTTGTGAAGATAGGATAATTTGAATGCTGAAAGCTTTGAGAGTAGATGTCAAATTCTTGCTGCTTGTCTACAAATTGTTGTGGGGCTTGGGCCCGAATACGCATCTGAGCTGTCTGTGCCTTCCAAGACCTTGAGCACATCTGTGGCCGGCCTGCTCTCAGTGCTATGGTATAATGGTATACAGACCTGGAATGACCTCTCAGATGAGGAGAAGGATCTAGACATGACTATCTTAAAGACAAAGCTAAAAATGTGTATATTAATATGAAATGATATTCTATGAATAGCTGGTCACTCATTTTGAACAAGCTGTTAAATCACTGAGGCTATATTTTCAGAAACATTGGTCCCATTTTGTTTTCAATGAGAGCAAGCCAAACGTTCTTCGAATATATGGAGATTCATTTGTTTCTTTGATGGTATCTGACAAACTGCTTCTATGTGCGTTATCTCCACCCTCTGGCAGTAGTAATGTATTGAGCACTGGCAAAACATTTTGAAAATATTTTTTTTAGATGAATAAATGTAAATTAAATGTAAACGTTTTAGATCCATTGCAGGTGAATTGAAGTACAGTTTTCTTCAATTTGTGATACTGGCTTGCATCCAAATCTGAGTAATTGTAATCTTGTTCTTGATGGGGTTTATTTGTCTGCAAGATGAAGTACTGGGCCAAAGATGGTGGCCTCTCTGCCATCAGTACTGCACCCAAACCACCAGACTGACGCCATGGTGCCAGGTGCAGAGGAAGAGAACGTGTGAAAGAGCAGCCCATTACATATTGGGGCAGATTCAGACATTTGCTACTGGAAATGTTCCACAGACTTTAGCGGAAGGTCTGCACTCTCCCAGCTCACTTCAAGTTTTAATTGTACCTGTTCAGAATCCCAGCGGAGCTGACACGGGCAAGGAAGATTTTTTTCTGGTCTGTCAGTCAGACCTATTCCCGGTGCTACACTGCTCCATCTGTGCATAGCAAAGTTATTTTTTTTTTCTTTTGACTGAAGGGGGAAATCTATAATGCTCGCCTGCCTTAGGCGATGAGATCTGACGGAAATATCAGATCAAGTGGAGAATCAGAAAGGACAGAAGACAGGAGAGGATAAGAGGACTCAAGCAAGACATGGGTTCACTCACAAAGTGCATCTAAAAGTGAGGGTCCTTTTTGAATTCTTTTACCTTTCAATTCAACTCGATATAAACTTTTTCTGCTTTTGTTTGAACTCTTCCACTTTGTAAGTGTAAATCGTTTACCTTTGCGGGACTTTGGGAGTGTGCACAGGACTTGAACCAATATGAAAAGGGATGCAAACACGAGGCTGTATGGTCTGTGGTCCTGCAATCCCTTGTTGCAATAGTATTTTGATATAAAAACAGCGGCTGAAGAAGTCTTTCATTATCCAATGGCTCTGCAGGGAGTCACGCGGTTAGTAGCCTCAGATGAGTTACCACTCAGTAGTTACTTGACTTGGTGTTCTTTCAAGATAAAATAAGACAAATTGGATGCCCGTATACGAGAGACAATTTTCATTGTACAAAATGCTTTATTTTTCCCGATGACTTCACTCACTGCCATGTAAAACCTCACAATGGACTTTGCAGCTGCTGCAGCTGCTCGACCATGATGGAAAAGTATGTGATGCCCACCAGAAATTAGAAATATGCCCCTCAGTGTTGATTGACTTGGTGCCCTGGTCAAAAGGTTCTGTTCTTGGTAAGTTTGCACGTTCCTCTGAGGGATTACCAACATGCACCAAAATTGGTGTCTTTGGTGTGCATGTAAATTTTGGTAAACCCAGCCTCTCACCTACTGGCAGTTGTGATTGGCTTCAGCACTTTTGATCTTTAGATCCTGCATCCATCTACCATCCATTGTACTCATTCCTTCATGATGATATCAGTTAAAGGATGAGGTGGGCGGATGAATGAGATTTGTTTTTGATTTAAGAGGTTTGAGCTTTTGTCATGTTATTTTTATTAAATATAAGATCTTTTGGTGTATTAATTTGTTTATAATGATTCTTATTGTTTGTATTTATTCAATGGAAACTGCAGAAAATCACTCCTGTAAGAAAGGATGTAAAACATCTTTTTTATTTGTTCTGCAAATATCAAAAGTGTGCAAAATGGAAAAATTTTATTTTCCACTCCCCACTGTTTCCAGTTCAATGGACAGCTGTATTTTTGCTGTCCATTTGCCTGTTTAAATATTCAATTTTCAAGTTTTAAGTATCTGAAATATTTTTTGTTTCAAAATAACCCCGAACTGTGATTAGTTGTTGATGAACTCTGTAAATCAGTCATTCAGCTAATGGTAGCTGCTTGACACAGCAGAGTTACACCTTTAAAAGAGGGATATATTAATTTATCAGGCAGGATGTAGTGTCTTAAACTGGGACATTTATGTCTGGTAAACCTTGAAAATGCTTCAAAAACGGGCAAAGAGGCCATTATAAGAGACCACCAACCGCTCTCATTTGGTCATATCATCTGTATGGATCTAACCTTTTAAAACTGCTAGCACACACATAGGCCGTTCAGGCACGCCAACTGAAACCCACAGGCGATTCTATTAGTTGTATATGCAGCTGCAACGATTGATTGATTAGTTTATGGGCACATACAAATGGAGAACTAATTAGGTAATTGATTTTTGTCAGGCACTTATCAAAACTGCAGATTTGATGACTTTCCATATTATATTGGCAGACCAGAGATAGATATTTTAATGTGAATGTTTTCCTTTTTGGTGTAGCCAATCCTCAATCCCAATTGCATACTGAAATGTATTTCAAATTAAAAACTTATTTTAGAAATGTTTTATTTTAATATCGCATTTCAAAACCTCTCAGAAATTCTGAATGTATTTGTTATGTAAAATACATGTTTACTACAGGTGAAACGAGTGGAGGAATAGCATGAAACGAGTGAATTCTTATTCAACAAATGGGGCGTGTTGTTGCCATATCTAAATGAACGGGGAACACCAAATCCATGTTAAAACAAACTGGTGAATGAAAGGAAAACAGTGGAGCAAGAAGTTACACGTGTTGGCAAGATGTTTGATTCTACAACAAAGCCCAATGGCACTTACTCAGGAAGGTCAAAATACTCCAAAAAAGTGTATTATTTTAATTTTGATTTATTTTAATAACAAATTCTGTCCTTTCCCTTCACATGTATCCCAGACACCATGAGACTCATTTGTGTGCGTGATGTTGTATGGTATATATAACATACTTTTCCAAATTAATCACTGTCACAATTAAAGATAAAAAAAGATTATATGTTGCCAGACTTCAAGGGAAAACAAAGTGAAAACTACTGTATGTGCAATGAAGTTAATTAATTGAGAGTCCTATGTTCTCAAATGTAAGCTGGGATTGAAAGAAAAGCATGTAATCCAAATGTCACTGCTTATATTGTTTTCAGGCACCCTCACAGTTATTGGAAATTGAGGGAGCCGTGCAGCAGATTGTTGAAAGAGGAATTTGTTCAGCTTTAGGTGTGAAATGAGCACATGATCCGAATAATAAACCCCTCCAAAAAACGATCGAGCAAACCTTCTGTTGCAGCTTTCCCTCCGCAAAAAACACAGGTTGTTCCATGGCGATACTCGAGTTGCATATGGTCACTCTGCAATTAAGCCTTTAAGTATGTGAAGTACTGCTTTTGGCAGAATGTGGGTCATTTAAACAATGGTCAACACCGCGCTTAACGATCCGTATTTAATCTTACACGCAACCTGGAAGGTTTGCTTTCAAGGGTTTTTTTCTCCTTGGCAGCTTGAGACCCCAGTGTTTCTTCTCTATCTCTCAAAGTCCTGGGATGGAGAGCCATGCACTCTGGGGTTCCCAATGCCATGCTGGTGCCCCAGGGCGCACTGTGTGTATGAATGTGTGTATGAATGTGTGTGTGTGTGTGTGTGTGTGTGCGTGTGCGTGTGTGTGCGTGCGTGCGCGTGTGCGTGTAAAGCGTCAAGCAGGCCTGGCATGTGTGCTCATTTATCTCAAAGTTATCTCAAATGTAGCCAGTCAGCAGATGCTAGCAGAAACAACATTAGTTGTAATCGCTCTGAACCGCTGCAAGAGCTGCATCGTATGTTAACAAATGTGCATGCTTGATGCACTCGCAGGTCTTGGTAAGTGTGCCACACCTGCAATCCCTCCGTGTGTTTTGCTGTGGAGGACAGCTTAGGTTTCCTTCCTCATAGCTGGACCCAATAGCATGAAACTCAATAGGCAAAGTGTGAGGCAACTGCTCTGCAATCATGCTGCTTTGGCCTCGGCAACACTGCAGAGTTTCAGGAAAGCCGCATGTTGCGCACACACATGCACACACGCACACACTCACTGTTGATATGCATTCGAATGTGTGTTTGCACCTTAAATAGACCAATGCATGTCATGAACACACAAGCCATTTTCTGCAGAGATGTTATCACTTTAATTGACCTTGCAAAAGAACACGTTGCATTAGATCGGCTGTGTTTGCTGGGGATTGTACATGGACGTATACACAGAGGCACTTACAGCTCATTTCTCAGCCAGCCTGCTCTATGTTTATACAGCTCTGTCTAAACCGTCCCTCCTGAGTGTTTAATGTTGCACCCGGTGACTGTTGTTGGCTTTGTTTAATGCGGGACGACACCGAGAGGTCCTGCGCGGCCTTGACAACTTCCTCCATCAGAGTGGCTCTTAGTCACATTTCTGCAGTAATGATAACAAATGCGGCGGTAATTTGTAGTTGATTTCAATGAAGACGTAGGAATTGGACAAAATTATTTCAATTAACAGCTGTGCCTCTATTTTAAATTCTGGGATGGAGGGGGGAAAAGCAACTGTCTGTTATTACATGCGATGGTAGCACATCTCCCTTGTTTATCCTTATTTGCAATCTTTCCAAAAACAGCCGGATTAGCTCAGATTTTTAATGCTTTGTTTTGTTGGAAGAGTATATTACAATCAAATTGGCTTATGGATCTGCATGTAGTAGCTTTGGCTGGCCCAAGGCCCAGGGTGACTGATGAGGGTGATGTGCTGGCCGAGCCCCGAGGAGGAGGCTCTCAGCGTCGGTCACGCTCCCTTGGTTTGTGTCCCTGACCCTTGGCCAGATTGGATGGGCTCCAGCTGTCCTCGGAGTGATCTCTACCTACTTTCACATCTGTGCAGGCCTCCGCTGTGCCAAGGCAAGCACATGGCACCCGCTGACCTTCGATTCATGTTTATGTGAATGGGGGAGGGAGGGAGTGTAAGAGCTGTAAACAGATAACGTCAGATCAAGGACTTAGCCTAAATGGAGAGATAGAAAACGGATCATCAGGCAGACATTGAGTTAATGTCTTGTCACTGAGTACGTGTTTGTGTAGGTATCATGTGAAAATACATCCTTTCAACTCTATGCTTCCACTCGCTATGTTTCTGTGTCTATATGTGTGCGTGTGTGTTAATGTGTGCATGACCCTTATTTGACACGGGGAGGATTAGCTGACCAAAGACAACCTCTTGCCTCCTCTGCCGTCCACCTGCTACAGTTCTCCCAGTTGCTTTTCTGCGACCTCCTACTCGAAAGAAAACACTCAGCTTTTGCAAAACGGCAACTTGTGGCACATGCTCACAAACGCAACGTAGACCAAACTCCAAATTATGTATTCTTGGCATTACTGTTAATCATGTCCTGAGATGTACACCAGACAAGAATAGAATAATCCTCTCTCGTGCTTTTCACGGTCTCTCTTTAAGAAGAGCACACTCACTAGATGCGTGTTGCAAGATTGTCGGTCAGCAATCCCGGCAGCAAACTGCAGACACACTGCCTGTATCAGAGGTGAACATGTTCCCATCAGGAGTCAGAGTGCAGCTGTGTATTGGCACAATATTGATGATCATCATAATGGTGTTTCCTGTAATTACTCCTCGCATATAATTTTCAGGGAACCATCAGGGGGTTCTCTAACGCTGGTTTTTTTCCACCTGACTCAAATATTGTGTCCCAGGAATAATCTTTGCGCCGGCATCTTAATAAGTATGGATTATGTCTCTCATGCAGTTCCAATAAATTGACACAAAATACTGCTTTTAAATGTAAAAGAAATGTCTTTCCTCCCTTTTTACCCACAGTCCGGCTTCGATGAAGTGATAAGATGCTCCGATGCTGGAAGGGGAAATTCGTCCTGATGATTGCATGCAATTGCATACTCTACATCGCTAATGGGCGGCAGTTTGATTTATATTCTAAAATGCCAGTAAATACATATTTTTGTTGTCTTTGCCCAGACGATTTTATTATTAGAGATGAGTGCACATGGCTCTCTGGCAAGTGAATAATCGATTATCGAAGTGTCAGTGTTGGAGTGCAGGCCTGCTCATCATGCATACTGATGAATACATGCGTTTGCCCGCCCACCTTGCTGGCAAACACACACATTCCTCCATGAAGCCTCATGGAGATGGCGGTGGCGGGCTTTCTGGCAGTAGCGACAGTGTACAGCAGGTATCTGTAAGCACGTTGGTCTGACAGTCGCAGTGATGAGTCAGAGAGTGTCTTTACTGTAGATTAGGGGAAGTGAAGAAATTAGAGAGGAAGATGGAGAGTGTGAGTGAGTGAGCGAGCAAGCGAGTGAGCGGGCACAGAAAATGGGTCAGACATCTGAGAGCCAGGTTGGTGTTCCATTTTCTGCAGGGGCTGTCAAGGCATTATCCAGTTGCTCATCGTTTGTACCTTCTCTCCCCCATCCCCCCATCTTGGTTTCTCCTTCACTCTCATGTGTGCTTTCCACCTTCCCGTCATTCCTGCGGCCCCACCCCCCATATTCTCACCCCGGGCCAAGGAAAAGTGCGGCAAAGAGTTATTATGCTTGGCGTGTCTGCAGAGGACGGGCTTTAATTTGGACATGGTCCAGCTGATCAATCTCCGTGTTGGCGCTGGTACAGCAGCGTGCTGAGTGTGTGGGAGAGGGTGAGATCGTGTGAGAGCGTGTCAGGTGTGTGTGTGTTTGAGTCCACATGTAGCATCTGAGCTCTTAAACTATGCAAACCAGGAGTTTCCTTCCGAAAAAGACACTGTTACTTCAGTGACTCATATATCAGTTCCAAACTGGGAGTGATGCAGGCACTAGTGGACAAACAATGAATTAGATTAGAGTTGGAATGACCATTAATGGACAGCGTGCTGCCCTCATTTTAACACTGTACCAATCTATAAACAAAGTTTAAAATTGTGCTTATTGAGTGACAGCTGAATTCCTGAAATAGAAAGTCCACTTATACGGTTCAGAGTGACATTAACCTGTTTGTTGAACTGAAAAGAGCCTTCTCTCTCTCTCTCTCTCT